>WOXC01010998.1:172500-177385 GCA_011680675.1 Gymnobelideus leadbeateri | reverse complement strand
CTTTCAACAATTCTTATTTTTGGGAAAATTTTTCTTACATGGAATCCAAATCAGCCCTTTCTGTATCTTCCTCTCATTGCTCCAAGTTGTGCCCTATAGGGCCAAGCAGAACAAATTCCTTCTCTTCCGCATAACAGTCATTTCAATGCTTAACAACTCCAATGCTCCTTCAGAGGAGCCTACTCTGGATAACTTGAGCTTGTCAATTTCCTTCCTACTACATGGTTCCTAGAGCTAAACATAATAAGTCAAATGGGTTCTGATCAGGCCTGAGGATAGGGCAACGATCACCTCCCTTACTCTGGACACCATGTTTTTATTAGTGCATGTGACATTTGGCACAAGTGATCATTTCCTTATCCTAATGCTCCCTGTGTACCTATCTTTATCTTCCTCCTTCCTGAAATGAAACTGAAGCAGAATAGGAGAACTGAAGGAAGATGATGTTTTAGAAAAGATCCTGCCTGGCTTTGGAGTCTGGAAACTTAGGTTCTAATGGACAACTCTGACATGGAAAACTTTATGAACTTGGACTAGTCACTTCCCTCTGGGCCTCAGTTTACCCATATATAGCAGGACATAACAGTGTAACTGTAGTCAGCCTCAGATGAGAGAATTGATGTAAAATTTTTTGTCTCTGTAAAGGACTTAAGTATGGGATTATCATTGTGAAAGGGATGCAGGATTCAATCAACCATCCAATAGTTATTAAACCCTCACCATATATAAATGTGCTATTGTGTATTGTGGGATTGTGGTCACTTGATGTATTGGGCCTATTTGCAAATAAGCAGAAAGGACCTGTGGATTCAGAGGTGAAAAAGAAGAGTAGAAGGGGAAGAGGGAAAGTATCCAGCTCAGGGGCATAATGCAAAAATCCAGAGGAGTGCACACAGTCAGGAAAAGAAGAGATGACTGTTCTGGGTGCCCTTATTAAATGGACATTCTGGGAGAAGCTCTCCAACCTCCATTCAGAGGGAAGAGCCACAGGAGCAGGGGGTACTGATGTGTGTTCCAAGACTGAGTTGGTCTTGCAGGATGAAGAGGCCACCTTCCTTCTCTGGGCTCAGTTTCCACATCTGTAAAATGGACATAAGAATGAGCAAAGTACTGATTTCCTTGGACTGTTCTCAGGATTTGGTGAGATAGTGTCTAGAAAGGGTTTGGTAATTGTAAACTGATATGATAAATGTCTGTAAAATTCACTTGATGGCACATAACTATATACTACCTGTATTATAACTTCGTATTATTATTTGTTTCTATTGACATCTTCCTTTGGTGCTCAGACATGGTGTGTTTCTTGAAGTCTGTGTCAGGGAAGCAAGCAAAAGAGATTCAGTAGGTCTTATCAAATGGGAAAGGTTTGAAGAATGGTCCTCACATGAGGGCTTGTTTGGCCAAATAAGAGGGTTGTTGTAGCAAGGTGAATGTTTTTGGCTGACAATGTATTCAATGTTCCAGAATGTCGCCCCCTCACCTGCTCTCTTATGATAATCTTTTCATTTTGCAGATAATTCAGGGAACAAGGGAGTTTTGGTAACTTTCCCAAAGTCACAAAGCTATTCACCATCAGAACCCAAATTCTCTGATTCCAGTGGATTCAATGATTTCAGACAGCATGGGATAATGAGATGAATAATCAGAAGAAACCCAGATTCTGATCCCATCTCTAATAATTCTTAAAAACAGCTGGAATTTCTATAGCACCACAAAAGTGGCAAAGCACTTTTACATGTTTCTCACTGAGGCATCACAAAAAACCCCATAAGGAAGGCATTAGGGCTAGAGGCTTGGCAGTGGCAGGACCTGTGATTTCATTAATATAGGCAACTCCACGATGAGGAAAGTCTCTGTATCAAAGCAGGTCAGCACCTTCTCTGCGTCTTGGAATCTTGCAAAACTGCCTTGATCAGATGTGTTAAAGGCATGGCTGAGGCCCAAACCAGATTAAAATGTAATTGGGAAATATTTAACAAAATAAGTAAAACTACAATAGTATATAGATAATGTTAATGTGTGGTTTTCTAAGTCAGTATATGGCTGCAGGCATCCTTAGTTCACCCCGTCCCTCTTTCTATGTGAGTTGGACACCATTGTTCTAGAGCATGTAATAGTTAAGTGACCTGCTCTGGTTCACAAAGCCAGTATGTGTCCCAGAGGCCCAGTCTCAGGTAGGTGTTATTATTCCAATTTTCCAAACGAAGAAACTAAGGCTCATAGAGATCAAGCAGTTTACTTAGCCATACAGCTAGTATGTATAAAAGGTGGTATTTGAATCCATATATTCTTGGCTCAAAGTTCAGCACTCTGTCCTCTATGTCATTATCCACATGGTAGTTTTGTGACTATCAGTTCATCAGCTAACCTCTCTGTATCTCCATTTATTCATCTGTAAAGTGGAAATACTACACCTGTAGTACCCACCTTAGAACTAAGAACTAAATAAGATAACATTTCAAAAACATTCTTCGGAGCATCTATAAATGCCAACTGTTGTTTCATGTTGTCTGAGTTTACAAACGTAAAGATCCATATGTCTTGTCTTGTTTGTTCCCAAAGCAGATATTCTATCTTTTATTTTTCAAGGGACATTAAAGGTTGTTTAGAGTTCTAGACTGACCCTGCCATTGGACAGAGGAGGAAACTGAAGGTCAAGAGGGGAAGTGACTTGACCAGAGTCACAAGAGGAATAAGCAGTAGGATTGGGATTTGATTCCAAATCTCAGCAAATTTTGCTCACTCTGCCTACTGAGGCTGGATCAAGAAAGCAGGTATGCCTTCCTGAGGAGAGAGGATAGTGAAATGGATAAGGAAGGAGAGAGCATATAGGGGTCAAAGGATAAAGGAGACGGTGGGAGAGGGCTTCAAAGACAGAAAGAGAGAAATGGGAGGGGGCTAAATGATGTGGGAAGATGAGGTGCCACTTAGCCTCCTAGGCAAATTTCCTTTGGACAAAGCCCATTCTGCCAGACTGGCAGAGGGACTGCTGGCTCTGGGTCAGAATAGAAGGGAAGCCAAGCCCTCACTCCCCCTCCCTGGGGTGGCAATAATAACAGCTTCATGGAAACAGAGCTGGGAAAGAGAGAGGCTCTGAAACTGAGGCTGGAAGAAGGCCCCACCAGCTGGGGGATGCTTCAGCTCCTTCCTGTCCAGGCCATTCTATCTCTGCATTACTTTGTCTGTCTTTCCATATCTTCATTTATCTATCCTGTGTCTTTCCATCTGTTTGTCTGCCCATCTCTCCATCTATCAGCCCACCTATCCATCTGTTTGTCTCTTCAGCTATCCACATGCCTACCTCTCCATTTATCTATCTCTCTAATTGCCTATCTATTCATCCACCATCCATCTATCCATCTATCTATCCATCCATCATTTTCTTTCTATCTAATCTATCAAACTTTTTATCTGCCTCCTCTCCTCCCTTTCCCATCTCCCCAAAGAACAGGAATCTTTTCCCTTGGTTTTCTTTAAGGTCTCTCTGATTCAAGGCCCACTCATTGAGCAAGTGGCTAGTGATAGGAGAGGGAAAATGAAAGGGGGAAAGGAGCAGTGAGTCCAGGCTTTTTTTTTCTTCTGTGTATGGCCGGAATTGCAGGAACACGAATTAAGCCTGACCAGGAGGAGGGAGGCAAGAGGCAGGAGGCAGGAGAGAGGAGGCCAAAGGGCAGGGAGGACGCACTTACCCCAGAGTCGAGGTCGGGCAGCCCGGGCCCCCAGAGTCCCCCTCCCTCCGCCCCAGCACTGCAGCCTCCCTTCCTAATGAGCTTAATTGAGGTTAATGCTTCCTGCACAGCTCCTTGATTATTAAATTAATATTATCACACCCATGAATCATAATTAGAAGTTTAAATAAGGCTGCGGGGGAATCCTCCCAGGATCCATTAAAGGCAGTTCCCCTGCTGCCCACTTTCCCCTGAACATTGTGCCCTCCCCCCCACCCTGCCAGGGGCTCAGCCATGCTGCCAATTAAATTGGAATTGGGGGCTAGGTAGTGAGGAGGCAGGTCATTTTCAGGTGTGCAAGAGTGTAGGAGCAAAATCCTCTGTGTCTGAAGGTTTGCACATAAGCAAAACTGTGTATGTGCGTGCAAGAGTGTGTATGGGAATGGTGCATGAACATGTGAACCAGATATGCCTGTGGTTATGGGGGAGCAAAAATGTACAGGGCATACAGGGATGTGCATACCTTAGAGCATGAGTGTGTGTGTGTGTGTGTGTGTGTGAGTGTGTGTACTCAAGTGTGTCTGAGCACACATGCACATGTGTACAACTGAGCTAATGTACATTGAAATGTGTCTGGCTGTGTGCTCCCTATGAGGACGTGTGTCTCTCCTCTCCTCTTCTTCTTTCTTCTCTTTTCCTCTTCTCAGAGCAGAAGCTGCTAGCTTTTGCATGATGTGTGAGGTCCTGAGTGCCCAATGCCCAGAGCCTTCCAGGTCATGTAAGTCTGCTTGGGTTGTTCTGTCCTGCCTGAGGTCTGAGGAGGAGGGGTAAGGGGGAGGGAGGAAGACTAGGATCTCACCCCCATTCTTCCCTTTTTTTTTCTCTCTACTTTCATTGGGGGCGTCTTCCTTACCACTTTCCCCACTCCTTTTCCCACCCCAGACTGTCCTGGGTGGGGATCCTAAATTGAGAGAGCTGGAAATCCTTTCCTAATAACTTTTTCAGAAGTTACAGGAGGGTCAAATTAGGAACAAGTGTCAGAGTATGTCTAATTGCATGTGTTTCTCAGGGTGTCTCTGGATCTGTGTGAATGGTACTCTTGTCAATGTCTGTCTATGGATGTGTGTATCACTTGATGTCTGTTGGTATAAGTGTGTGAGTCTCTGAATATGGGAAGAAATTCAGAACGGGAAAAGAAAGACAGCTGGAAAGCCTGC
>WOXC01010998.1:0-170000 GCA_011680675.1 Gymnobelideus leadbeateri | reverse complement strand
TTTCTAGGTTTCTGTGATGCTTCTTTCTCCCTATTCTCCTCCTGTTTATCAGACCATTCCTTCTAGTCATTTTTGTTGTATGATCATCTAGGTTACACCAGGTAACTATGGGTGTCCTGAAAAGCTCTGTCCTGGCTGTTCTTCTCTGTCCCCTTCATATTCTCTTGGTGATATCATCAGTTCCCATGGCTTCAATTATCATCTCAATGCTGATGATTCTCAGATTTACTTATTCAGCCCTGACCTCACATCTCCAGCTGCCTATTAGACATCTCAAAGTGGATATCCTGTAGGCATTTTACATTCAACATGTCCAAAACTGAGCTCATTTTCTTTTCTCCCAAATCTACTCCTTTTCTGAACTTTCTTTTTTGAGGGCACCATAATCCTCCCAAACATACAGATTCACAACCTAAGTATGTTCTCTCTCACCCTTTATATCTTAAGTCCTGTTGATTTTACTTTTGTAACATCTTTCATATTGACCCCCTTTTCTCCTCTGACATTGCGACTGCTTCAGTGCACTTCTTATCACCTCATACCTGGATTATGGCAATAGCCTTCTGATGGTCTCCCTACCTTCTCCAGTACATCCTCCACTTAGCTGTCAAATGATCTTTCTAAAGTGCAGGTCTGACCATATCATCCGCTTATTCAATAAGCTCTACTAGCTCCCTCCTATCTCCAAGATCAAATATAAAGTCTTCTGTTTGCCTTTCAAAGGCTTTTATAACTGGTCCCCTTCTACCTTTCCGGTCTGCTTACATCTTACTTATACCAATAGACCCTATGACCTAATGACCCTGGCTTCCTTACTGTTCCTTGTACAAGATGCTCCATCTCCAAACTCCAGGTCATTTTCATTGACTTTCCCATTTCTGGAATGCTCTTTATTCTCATTTCCACCTTTTAGCATCCATGGCTTTTTTGTTGTTGTTGTGTTTTTTTTTTAAAGTTGTTTCTGACTTTTGGTGACCCCTTTTAGGGTTTTGTTGGCAAAAATACTGGGGTGGCTTGCCATTTCCTTCTCCATTTTACAGATGAAGATATGGAGGCAAACAAGGTTAAGTGACTTGCCCAGGGTCACATAGCTGGTAAGTGTCTGAGGCCAGTTTTGAACTCAGGAAGATGAGTTTTTCTGACTCCAGACCTGGCACTTTATCCACTGTGCCACTTAGCTTCCTCTAAGTCCCAGTTAAAATCCTACTTTTTATAGGAGACCATGTTTGATCTTCCTTATTGCTAGCGTCTTTCCTTTTTTGATTATCTTGAGTTTTCCCTGTATATGTATCTTGATAGTACATACTGGTTTGCATGTTTATATCCAATTATGCTGTAAGCCCCTTGAGAACAGGGGAAATATTTTACCTTTCTTTGTATCCTTAGTGCTTAGCACAGTGCCTAGCACATAGTGGGGACTTAATAGATGCTAATTGACTGACTGACCTTGATTACACAGTGAATTAGTGACAGAGTCTGGTTTTCTAACTAGGTAACATCTGGGATCCATATAATTCTGTATTTAATGATCTCGTGTTCATAGTCCAGGACTCTTTCCATGTTACACCAAAGCCGCCCCAATCCCAAAGCAGAATGAGCAGCTACTAATTGGTATTAAGGAAAGAGTCCTGGCCTGAAAGCCCTGAAGTACTCATGGACTTCTTTCCTGGCTCTGTGGATGATTCACTGTGTGACCTTGGGCAGTTAATTTTCTCCTTCTGAACTTTAATTTCTCTGTCTATAAAATGAAGGGGTTACATGAGACACTCTCTAAGATTCCTTCCATCTCTAATATTCCATTTCTACTGGGATTTTAAGGAACCCTGAATATAACTCTCTCCCCTTCTCTTGTCAGTTAATTTCACTGAAATTTAACAGGCATTTATTAAGCACTATATGCAATGCCATGGGATAGATTCTGGGGATATAAATACAAAACCTTAAATGAGGAGCTTACTTTCTTCTAGACATCATGTTTTGCGAAGGACATTGACAATTGGTATTGTGTCCAAGGGAGGGCAAATAGGAGGGTGAGAGGACTGCCCAGAGACAATATCTTATGAGGATTGCTTGAAGTAACTAGAGAAGTTTAGCCTGGAAAAGAGAAGACTTATGGGAGGACAAGATTACTGTCATTAAATACTTGATGGGCTCTGACAGGAAAGGGGGGGTTATCCTCGTTTTGCTATGCCACAGGGTTTAGAGCTAGAGGCATTGGGTCTCAGTTCTTGAGAAGCAGATTCCTGTCCAATGTAAGGAAAATCTGTGTGATCAGAGCTGTCTACAAGTCCATTCAGACTACCTTGAGAAGTAATGAGTTCCTTGTTGTTGGAAGTTTTTAGGCAGAATCAATATCATCACTTGTTTTAGTATGTAATGGAATGGTTTCTTCTATGGTCACTGCTTGACTTGGTTGTTTCCAAGATCCTTCCTAGTTCTAGGTTTCTAGATTTCACATACATGCCATAGAGCAATGAATGCCTTTTAACAATGAATTAGAAAAGGTCTTTAGCGAACAAATGTTATTTCATTTGGTTGGATTTTCCTAAAGTTGTAGTCTAACCTTTTTAATATCCTACCCAATAAACTCCAGTGACTCCTTATTGCCTTTAGCATCAAATAGAAATTTTTTTTGAGGTAACAGGGTTAAGTGACTTGCCCAGGGTCACATAGATAGTAAGCGTCTGATTTGAACTCACATCCTCCTGACTCCAGGAATCGTGCTCTATCCACTGTACCACCTTGGTTCCCCAGTGTTTGAAGTTCTTACCAATCTGCCTTCATGTCACTGTTCCACTGGATAATTGTGGTAGTCTCCATTTGGTCTCCCTGTCTCAAGTCTTTGCCCTCTTTATACATACTCCTGGGAGACAGGGGTCTGGGTTTGAGTACCAGATCTACCTCTATCTTATGGGATGTTGTGAAAGGCATTTTGCTTATTAAACTTCAGTTTCTGCATCTGTAAAATGGGGATAATAATACTTGCATGATCATCCTCAGTTGCCAAGTTTATTGATTTGGCCACAATAGCTTTTGCAATTGTCTTCTTCTCCCCCTCATGTGGATATCAACCTAGTTCAGGTGCTCATCATTTCTTACTCCGACTATTGTTAACAATCTCCTAATTGGTCTCCCTGCTTCCAGTCTCACTGCCTACCCCTCAATACTTGCTCCATCCAGCTACCAGAATAATCTTCCTAAGGGCATACCACTCATCTGCTCAGGAAGCTTCAAGGGCTCCCTATTGCCTCAAGGTTAAAATACATATAAGCTAACATACAATATAGCTTCAGTCTGCCCTTCCAGTATTATTTCCTATTACTCTCTATCACATTCTTGAGCCAGAGTGGACTATTTTTTTTTACCCAAACTAGATATTCCCCTCCTGCTTCTAAGCACAAGATGTCCCCAATACCTCGAATGCATACATTCCTTATCTCTACCTTTCAGAATGGCTATCTTCCTTCAAGGTTTAGGTCAGGTACCACTCCCTCATGAAACCTTCCTTGATTATCCCAACAGCTTGTCCGTGTTGTTGTCTTCCCCAAATAACATTTGTGTTATATGTAGACATGTTGTATTCTGCATACCCAGTAGAATGTAAGCCCCTAAAGGGAAAAGACTGTTTTGTTTTTCTTTGTATATCAAGTGACTAGAACAGGGCCTCTTGAGGAGCAGTAGCTTAGTCAATGTTTGTTGAAATGAAATAATAAACTTAAAAGTACCTTGTAAATTGCAAAGGACCATAGCCATGTGAATGATTGTTGTCATGAAGCTGATGAAACTTGACCTAAAAATCACAGGATTTTTGAGTTGAACCTTTGAGATCCAGAGTAATCAAAGAGCTAGAGTACAGATAATCTGGTCTCACTTCCTCATTTTAAAAAGGAAGAAATTAAAACTCAGAGAAGTCAAATAATTTATCCAAAGTCACATGGCAGAACCAATTTCTTGACTACAAATCTGGTGCTCTTTCTATTACACAAATTGACTTCGTTGTTTTTTATTTCCCATAACTGAATCCTGATCCTTAACTAAGGTGGGTTGACTGGAGCTTTGTCTTAGGTTACCAGATATAAGAAGGAAATGACAGCATTTACAGTATTTCAGCAGAAAACAGAAACAAATGAGCTTAGCACCTAATCATGAATAATAATTCTTTTAACATAGGAGGCTATCAGATGGTAGTTTCCTCCTTCTCCTTGTTTGTTCCCAGGGAAACTCCTCTCCCTGCCCTGCCCTGCTCTCCCTCCATCCACATCTCACTGTGTCCAACACTTTCCCTACCTCCAACTGAATTTGTATAAAAATTTTTTATACTGCTTGTCCCAGTTGCAAAAATGGCTAGTTATGACTCTGATTGCACTTTTGCTCCCTTCTCAGCACATCATTCTTTCAAGGAAAATGATTTCCAGGCTGACAAGAACAGAAAAAAAGATAGTTCATAGAGTTTTCAAACCTAAGTTATTGTGATAGACTCTGAAAAATGCCTTGCTGAAATCCAAATTTCCAATCCTTTTATCTACCAGCTTAGTAACTTTATTTTTAAAAGTTTAATGCATTTAGTTTGGCATGACCTGTCCTTGGTGAACCCATGCTGGCTTTTAGTGATCATCATTTCTCTTTCTACATGTTCAGAAACTACCCTTTTAATAAGTTGTGCATGTATTAACAAAAAAGCAAGGTAAAAATACCAAAGATATTGGGTTTTGGACGTGAGTGTATAATACATGTCTCACTTCAGCTACAGTCTCTTGTTATAACATGACAAATACAAATAACCATTTATTTGAGAGGGAAAAAGTTTTAGAATTTCTCAAGGAACAAAAAACAAGCTCACTAGTCATTAGTTTGGAATTTTTTATTTTTATTTTCATTGCCTTTTTGAAGTGTGGAATAAAGTCTGCCTATCTTCAGTACTGCTCCCCTTGGTTTTCTCAAATTCACAGAGTGGCTCAGCAATAACCTTGTAGTTCTTTCAGCATTCAGGGATTGTGTTGGTCAGGGGATTAAGGGCAGCTGTCATTTACCTTAGGATAAAAGTCCTCTCAAACCATTTCTGAACATTATCTTCTAGTCTGAAGATAGATTTCTTTAGAAGAGAAAAAGGAAATAAGATTTGAATTATGTTGTCTTCTCTCCATCATCCATCTTCACCACCCTGTTCACCCTCAGTAGTGAGCTTGCCCCCTACCTAAACAACCTTTTGCTTCTGTTTTAGGTAAATTTATTTTAGAAATTGGAGTTGATGAGTGGCCTTTGAACCCACTTTGATCTGCTTAGACATTTCCTTTTTTTCTTCTTCACTGGAACTTCATATCTGCTCTTCTGGTAGGCCCTCTTGAGCCTCAGGCATTGCTATTTGACCTGCCGCTGCATCTTAAGGACTTGAGTCTTGTTATCTGCATTGCCCAAGGACCACCTATCTATTACAAAGATGAACTGTCCTATTTCTGTTGTCAACCCTGATTAAACAGGAACTCCTTAAGAGCACAGACTGATTCATGCTTCTTTTTGTGTCTTCAGCACTTAGCACAGTGCTTATATATAGTAGGTGCTTAATAAATGCTTTAATCCATTTATCTGAATCATTTGTGTTTGTGTTGGCATATAGTAAATGCTTAATAAATATTTTAATTCATTTATAGGAATCATTTGTGTTTCTGTTGGCAGAATTTTGTGTCTGAGAGTATCTCATCCCTTTTGAAGGTCCTTAGACCACAGGACCCTACCACTCCTTTCTCTGAATACTTTAAAATTCACTGTCCCCAAATTAGTTAGCATTTATACAGCCCTTTAAGGTTTGAAAAGCTTGTGTGTATATTATCTCATTTGCTCAACTCAGTAAGGTAGGTGCTATTATTATAACCATTTTACATATGAGAAAATTGAGTCTGAAGGAGATTAAGTGGCTTGCCCAAGGTCACACAGCTGCAAGTGTCTGTGCCACAAAGCTGCTTCAATTATAGGGTGAATCCCTTTGCCTAGCTCATTGTTTATCTATATCTCCTTATATATTACAAACTCTAAGATGTCACGGTCATTTCCTCCCAAAATTCCTATAATTTCTACTTCAGCAAACATTCCTCCTTTGGTATTTCAGAATAAGATTTGCATTTCTTGCACATATCTTAAAAGGTAGAAAAAATGGGCACTTTGGCAAGGATGAAGCACACCTAATGAGGACTGATAAAAGTATATTTGTTTGGAGAGGAGTGAATCTGATCAGGAGGGCTTTATATTGAAAATAGAGGCAAGAAAGAAAACTATCTCTATATATCTGCCAAAGCATATACCTTAGAGAATAGCAACTGCAACACTGGGAGAAAAGCAGAAGGGAGGATTGGTAAGACAGAGGAGACAATATTCAGGAAAAGAGGCAGTAATAAAACTCCTGGCCTCAGATGTCAATACATAAAATCACAAAGTATAGGTAATAAATAGACTGAATGAGAGAGTCCACTCCAAGGAGGCAAATTACTAAGATTTGGTGGGATGGGATTAATGGCCATGATATAGCTTTGAAAGAATATACCCAATCCAAAGGGAACAGAATAGATGAAAGGGGAGGTAGATTTACATTAGATGTTAAATACATACATGCACATGTGGAAATCTTTGGATTATGAACTGAAAGGGAGAAGCATGGTAGAGGACATTTGAGTGGTGATCAAATGAAGGAGAAACAGAAGTAATATATCATTCGAATATACTATGGACCATCTGGATATAAGGAGGAAAAAGATGATGAGACTAGGAAACATTACAAACATGTCAAGTGTAGAGAAGGGGTATGTTCTTCCAATCTCAGTTATTGCAGTTACAGAAGGTCCCTAAAGTAATTAAGATATATTAATGATTGTCAAATTAACTGTATGAAATGTAACTCTGCTGGCTAATTATTGACTGATTGTTAATGGGAAGCACACTAGTGGGGGCTCCTGGTTTTTAGTGTTAGGAGCCTAGGTTTACTCCTAAAATCTGAGGTACCAGCTGCCTTCTGGGGAACCAGCCTGGCAGCATTAGGGTGAATTTGAGTTCAAGTTGTAGGTATAGCCCAGAAAGGGTGCTACATAAGAATACATAATAAGGTAGTTATTCAGACATCTGTTAGAAATCTCTCTCTGTCAAAAGCAGAACAGTGAATTCATTTGAGGTGTTATTCACCTGACTCATATTAGTCTGATGGTTCAGATTTGGGATTAGAATGAAATGAGATACTTGCTAGTCACCTAACAGACGGCAAAAGTAAGTTTCTTTAGCTATAGCTTGGGAAGGATATTTATCACAGAGAGATTATTAATTCCGTTAAGTCCTGCTTCCTTGTTATTTTGGAGGCATCTTAGTGTTGAAAGAAGAGCTACTCATCCAAGCATAGAAGTCAATGAGTTGAGCTGAGTTTTGAATTGGGACCTCTTGATTCCTCATTTAGCATTTTTTGCATTTGAGACCTTCAGGGCCTCAGAATTTAAAATTCTGCTGGGAAAGTGTGCTCAAGAGAGATTGAAAACTTAGTACTGAAACTCTGAAAATTCAATCAGAAACAATTTTCATGAGGAAGCAGGGGAAAAACTATATGAAGAAGCCAAAGTGGATGCATAAGGAACTCATTAACCAGTTTAAATTTTCAGAAGTCACATATAGAAGATGGAAGTAAGAACAAGTAACTATAGACAAATATACAATAACAGTGTGGTCCTGTCAGAGTAGGACCAGGAAGCACTTGTACTCAGAATGAGCTGAGGCTAACTTTGAATTCTGAGGAAAAGAAAAATTGTCTTTAGAAAAAGCTATCTAGAGAAATGGGCCAAGAGTAGGAAGAGGCAGTAGGGTAGCCCAGTCAGCTCTCCCCAACAACTACTCCAACAAAGACCAAGAAAGAGCGCCCAACCAAGGTAGGACTGGGGAATCCAAAAAGAAAAATCACAGTGAATACTTGATCTACCCCAAGTCTGGATGGGGAGACAGGGAGAGGTCTGTGTGCACTGGGGACAGGGTCTTCCAGCTAAAGGAATAGATGAAGTCTGTGTGCAGAGGGGCAAGTTTGCACTTCAGCATTTTTATCTCATTTGAGATTTAGTGATTGGAGCTTTACTGTCCTGTGGTGTAGGTACTGCAGATATTATTATACTTATTTTTGTTGTTCAGTCATTTTTCAGTCACGTTTGACCCTTTGCAACCTCTTTTGGGGTTTTCTTGGCAGAGATACTGGAGTGGTTTGCCATTTCCTTCCCCAGCTCGTTTTACAGTGGAGGAAACTGTGGCAAACTGGATCATATAGCTAGTAAGTGTCTGAGGCCAGATTTGAATTCAGGAAGATGGGTCTTCCTGGCTCCAGACTTGGGTTCTATCCACTCTGCCATCTCGATGCCCTATATCCATTTTACAAATGAGGAAATTGAAGCTCATAGGCTCAGAGAGATTAAGTGACTTGTCCTAAATCACATTGTCTGATCCTAAGTTTGTCTGATTGTCTGATTCCTGACTCCAAGTCTAGCATATTTTCCACAGGACCTGTGATTTCCTTGATATTGAGAAACTTCCTTCTTTAGTCCTCTCTGCCATTTAGAAATGATTTTTTTTCTCTGTTTCCCCATTTCAAGCACCCCTTCCATTCTTTTTAGCTTTAATTATCCCTGATATGCTTAAGAACAGAGTTGGTCCTTCAACCCTCTTGCATTTTCTTTTAGCATGGAGGCCAACTTGCATTTTGTGCATGTCTTGGCTTTGGCAGATACCCAAACAGAGCACATTGTGCAGGTGATGGGAATGTTCCCCTTGCCTTCTTTGCTTGCTGAAATCCTTAGTTCTCTATCACTCTTGCTTCTACCCCAATTCACTAACTTCGGAGGAAAGAGGGATATGTTCACAACATTGGGTATTACGTCCCTATGAGCTCCTAAGTGTGGCTGGCTTTCTGCCTCTTTCTGGGGCCTTCCTATCTTTTCTCCTCACCTGGTATTACTTAAGTGATCATAGGAGCACAAGTCTAAAGCTAGAAAGGTCATCTAGTTGAGCCTTCCCATTATATAGAGGAGGAAACTGAGACCATGGAGTTCAAGTGATTTGCCTAAGGTCCAACCTCTAACTATTTGCCCTCTCTTCCTTTGGGAGTAAAGAGAGTCTAAACTCTTTACTTGTTTAGGGAGAGGGGAAAATCAAAGTGAGGATCAGGACCTGGGGGAGCCATGATGAGAGGGAGTCCATTTTGCCTGCCATTGTAGGAGCTTCCCATGGTTTGGCTGGCATAGCAGTAGTACACCATAGAGTATTTAGGGTCATGGGAGCTGCATTTGAATCTTGACTCTTCTACATTCTAATTGACCTTGAGTAAGCTCTTCCCTTTCTCTGGAATTAGGATTTGCCAAAGAAGAGGCTTCCACTAGTCCCTTATATTTCCTAAATCTTACCCTCCCATGACTGCCAGACCCTCACCCTCTTCCTCTTGAAGGAATGATCACCTTTAAGTCACGCAGCTCCCTATAAATTGGAGCCTTATTTCTGTTCCAAAGGGCATGTGTGGGCCCATATATCTCAGGCCCTTTTTGAAGGATGTGCAATAGGCTGAAGGGATATTTACAAGGCGCCCTGGTGTCAGCATTAATTCCAAGAGAAATCTCTTTGATTTTGTAGTTACAGAAGAGGACAATAAGTTAGGACAGGATATTGGGGGAAAAACACTGTAATTGATAGACAGATGGAAAGGAGTCAATTTGGAGCCATCAATTACTGGCTGTAGGAGAATTTTAAGTACTTAAGTGGTTATTATTTATTGCTTCTGTAGCAATGCAATGGCGGGGTATTGATGCCAAGGTCCCCAGGAGCTAACTGGCAAATGTCAAAGCACTCAAATTGTGTGCTTGCACACAAAAATATATGCAATGCTGCACAAATATATGCATGTGCGTGTACATTCACACATAGTATGCACGCTCACAATAATTAGCTAATTCAATAAATATTTATTAAGCACCTAATCAATCAATTAAGCAAGCATATTTTTAGTAAGGGCTTACCATCTGTCAAGCCAGTTTCTGGAGTTTCTTTCTCTAAGACTGCCTTCCTTTATGTATCTTGCATGTATCTATTCTTTCCATGTAGTCTCCCCCTTTAGAATATAAACTCCCTGAAGGCAGGAATTGTTTACAACTTTCTTTGTACTCCCAGCAGTTAGCACACTGCCTGGAATATGGTAAATGCTTAATAAATGCTTGTTGACTCACTGTGTTAGTCATTGAGGATTCAAAAACAAAATAATTGCTGTCCTCAATGAGTTTATAGTCTAAGGGCCAGGGGAATATAGGATCATATATTTAGAGTTTGAAGACCGAGATCTCTTGGAGACCATTCAATCTAACCCTCTCACTTTTTCATATGAGGAAACTGAGGCCCAGAAAGTTTAAAGGACTTGCCCAAGGTCATGTAAATGGTAAGTGGCAGAAGTAGGATTGGAACCCAAATCTACTACACCACCTTCCATATTCATGAGTAAGAAATTCAGCATATATATAATACACATTTATTGGAAGGAAGCATTGACAACTGGGGCTATCTAGTAAGGCTTCTTGAAGAAGGTGGCCCTTGAATTGAGTCTTGAGGGGACCAAAGTATTTAAAGAGTTGGACACAAGGAGGGAGAACATTCTAGGTATTGGATGCTTAGCACATCCTGGGCTAGAGGCATAGAAACAGAGGATGGAATGTTGCATACAGAGAGTGGCAAGTTGGGCAATTTTATTGGAGGCTAGAGTGTGGGAGGGGGAGTGATGAATAATGAGCCTATAAAGGGGGGCTTTCACTGGGTGAGGACCTGGGGATATAAACCCAAACATGTATACCCACAGAACACACATACACATGCATATACCTCACAGCCACATATGCACATGCACATAAAACCTGAAGACTATGAACTGATATCTGCCTATACATAGACACATATTGGACTAAATTAGCCACATAGGACTCATCTCCTGGGTTTGGAAAATGCCAGTGGTTGTGCCTTCTCATAGCCTTCTTTGGGGAATAGGCTTGGACCCCAGGAATTTGAGAACACACGAATGACAGATGTGCCAGGTGCTGGGAGTGCCAGTGTTTACACAGACCATATTTTTGGAGCAGAAGGATTTTTAAACTTTATTTTGATGCATTCTTTTAAAATATATTTTTCTTTTACCATACATGCTCAATGTTCCAACCTTTCATCTTACACATGGGAAAACTGAAACTTATAGAGAGGAAGGAACGTGCCAAACATCAAACAGTCTTTGGAGGCAGAACCAGGACTTGGATACAGCCTCCTGGCTCCCAGGGCCAGAGATCTTTCCACTATACAAACACCATCTTCTAGTCGAGTCAGTGGTCCACAGATCTGTAAGGTTTAGAGTTGGAAGGGAGCTTGGAGGGCATCTAATCTACCTATACATCTCTCTTTTATATCTGAGAAAATTGAAGCCTAGAGTTGGCAAGTTATTTGCCCAAGATCACACAGATAGATAGGGGCAGCGATTGGGACTAGAACCCAGAAAATCATTCTGTTTGTCGGAGACAGAGGATGTGATGGGGAGTAGTGTGAAATAATGCCAGAAAGTCAGAGTAGCAACAGATTGTGAGGGACTTTTAAAAATGTTTTAAAATAGATGTTTTTTTTATTGATAGCTTTCATTTTTTGAGGTAATTGGGAGTTAAGTGACTTGCCCAGGGTCGCATAGCTAGTTAGTTTCTGAGGCCAGATTTGAACTTAGATCCTCTTGACTCCAGAGCCGGAGCTCTATCCACTGAGCCACCTAGATTCCCATCTTTTTTTTTTTAAACACTCACATTTCCCCCGTTTTCTCTCTTCTTCCTCCCAGAGAGTTCATTCTTTAAAATAAAGGAAAAAGAACTCACCCCTCCAGCGCCGCCCCACCCCCCCCAGCAAAACTGACAACACATCAAAAAGTCTAATGTTATATGTGATGTGCCACACCCGTGAATCCCCAAAGGGATGGAGAAGGAGTCTTTTTATCTTTTCTTTGGGGACAAACTTGATCATTATAATTTCACAACTTTCAGTTGTCCTGTGGTCTTTGGTCTTTTTCTTTAGATTGTTGTAGTCGTTGGATATTTTTTCCTGGTTCTACTTGCTTCATTTTGCATCAGTTTGTATACATTTTGCCATGTTTCTCTGTTATTCATCCTTTCAGTATAATAATGTTACATTGCATTCATGTATTGCAATTTGCTTAACCGGTCTCCAATCAGTGGGCATCTACTTTGCTTCCAGTTTTTTTTGTTGCCTCAAAAATGTTATGCTATAAATATTTTGGTGTATATGAAGCCTTTCTTTTTGTTAGTGACCTCCGTGGGAGTATATGCCAAGCATTAGAACCTTTAGGTCAAAAAGTTGGGTATTCTAGTCACTTTTTTAGCCTAATTCCAAATTGATTTCAAGAAGGATGTGGAAGACTTTGTATGCCAGGCAGCATGGCACCAGGGAGAGCCCACTGGAGTTAGAAACAGGACCAGGACTGGAAACTTTGCTTGGCACCTTTACTAGGTTTGCTTTTATTGCAGCGATTTTTTCACTGGATAACTTCGACCAGCCTATTTGCCATTTCTCCATCCTCATCTGTCAATTTCCCTTCCCATACCCCCCACAAATGCCCATCTTCAAGCATGCCTGGAGTTCTGAAGGCTCCATCCAGCTTGGTACAATGACTCTGGGAATTTGCTGCCACGATTTGATCTCATCCATTGTATTGGGTTCTGGCCTCACAAGACTCCTCTGAGTCCCCTTTGAGCTCTGGGTCTCTAAAGCCTTTCCTCTTGCCAACCAGAGGATAAATTGTCACAAGCATCATTTTAATACCCAGACTGCTATTCTCATCGACTACAAACCCCTGAGAACAAGAGTTTAATAAAATGGGTTAGTTTGCTTTCTCGTAAATAACATTCCTCAGGCACGCTAGTTCAAAAAGAGAGGAGCCATAAAGAGCGACTTTATTACTGTTGCAATATATAAAGTAGGGCAGAGAGAGACTTGGCCACGGCTTTATCGGGGCAGTGAATTCACTTTTTTCATTGAAGTGTCTGTCACATTAGGGGAAAAATACAGACCCCTCTGAGCCCCAACGATGGTGACAGTTATTACTCAGAGGAATTTTTCCATTCTTTATTCCTCATTTTTCTCCCTCTTTTAGAATCCTCTCTTAAGGAAGTTTGAGGTGAACCCAGCTAGTCTCAATCCTCCTGAGGACCTTGGTAAGTTATGATAGTTAAAGTAGGGTGGGAAGGGAAGGACACTTCATGTGAAAGGAGAGGAGTAAACAAAGGTGTATGAGGGCAGCTAGGCAGCACAGTAGATTAAAGTACTGGGTCTGGAGTCAGGAAGACTCTTCTTCATAAGTTCAAATCTGACTGCAGACACTAGCCGTGTGACCCTGGACAAGTCACTTAACCTTATTTACCTCAGTTTCCTAAGTTGTAAAATAATAAAATAAAATAAGGAAGTGGCAAACCATTCCAATGTCTCTGACAAGAAAACCCCAAATGGGGTCATAAAGAGTCAGACACAACTTAAAAATGACTGAACAACAAAAACAAAGGTGCAGAAACAGAAAAGCAACAAATGCATCTCTAGCATTAATTTTCCTCATTTGTAAAATGAGAGCTTTGGGCTACAGTCACTTCCCACTCTCATTCTATGATCTACTTCACCTTCCAATCTAATTATCACATTCTCCAATTCTAGAATTTAACAAGGAATAACTGAAATCTAAGGACATCTTATCTAATAGTTCTCATTCATAGCTGCCTCTGCCTCTTGGAATAAGAAGAAATTACAAGACCAAGACCATCTGTAAAGGACCAATGTGTAGCTGATTCAATAGCACCAGGAGAACTGGTCCATAACCTTTAATTTTTTTCTGCTCACTCACATACCCTTTTATTTTGGTTTTCAACCCCAGGATTTGTTGTTTCTTGGTCGTCCTTCATTCTCTAAGAGGACCAATGACATCACAAGGGTGATGTCTTGACTTGTTCT
Organism: Gymnobelideus leadbeateri; assembly: GCA_011680675.1. Taxonomy (NCBI): domain Eukaryota; kingdom Metazoa; phylum Chordata; class Mammalia; order Diprotodontia; family Petauridae; genus Gymnobelideus; species Gymnobelideus leadbeateri. Next base: position 155,975 of record WOXC01010998.1, on the reverse strand, counting down.
TGAATTGGATATAAGTGAGGTAAAGTCTCACTCTTTCCTCCAGAGACATTGAAATCCAGTGATAAGACAAAGGTCAAGAGGAGTGGGGATGGCCCAGGATGCAGTGGGTGACCTTGGTCTTTCTAAATTAAAGTCTTTCCCCAGTCTCAGTCATTCAATGACTAAGGGCTACATAAGAGTTAAAGGGAGGAAGAGAGGAGAATGGTGATCACCAAGTCCATTTCTCTAATTCCAGTTTTCTCCCAGGGATGTTCTATGGCTAGGAGTGATGGAATATCATAATGTCAGAAGACTACTAATTGTTGTGAATGGAGTGACAGATGGTGGATGTATTAGATGGATGGACAGAGGCTGCAGTGTGTTACTAATGATGTCTTGTGCACTAGAGATAGTGCAAAAGACGTCATCAAGGACACATATGCATGACTGGAAAAGGAGTGGACCAGTTATAGAGCAAGAATGAGCAATGGTAGATAAATAGCCCAAATGCTGGATGGGTAAGCTTCAAGATACTAAAAGAAAAAAAACCCAAACAGAAGGTCTCTGGTTGGGTTATTCTCTATGGAGGATATACAGAAGACCTGAAAACAGGCAGTGGAGGATGAGAAGGTGAGGAGAGGTTGTGATCTGCACCAATGGAAGAATTACCCTCAACAATAAATCCAAAGTAGGAGAACCCTCTTAGCTCTGGAGGACTAACTGTAATCACTTCCCTATCTATATGGTTTTCTTGCTACAACCACCAGCTCATACACTATTTTATATGGAAATCCTTCTGTTCTTTTGGTAGACCAAAGCTAGAAATGGTTAAAATATTTCCTTTGTACTTTATAAAAAAATGTTGAGACATTTTATTCTGAGACAATAGCTAACTTCTTAACAAACATTCAAACATATCCTATTATAAACTACATTCCTCTTACAAGAGATTGTTAATTAGTTGGTAATCAGAAGAGTTAACTTTGATGATATGGTACTGTTTAAACTTTATTTACATTGTAGTTATTGTGTAGATTATTCTTATGGTTCTGCTTCCCTCACTGTATCACTTCACACAAGTCTTCTGATTTTTCTCTGAATTCTTCACATTTGTTATTTTGTACAGTGCATCAATATTGCATTGCAATTCAGATACTTCAGTTCTGGAGAGCTGGTACATATTTTGTTTCCAGCTTTTTGTTGTTGTCACTTATCATTCTGCTATGAACATTTTTTTTAAACAAATGCTTTATTAACTTCTGTTTTACATCATTCATTTCCGCCAGATTTTGAGTTACAATCATTTTCCCCCCATTATTCCCCTACCCAACCTCCCAGAATAGCAGTCCCACAAGATATCGCTTCCTCCAATCTGCTCTCTCCCATACCTTCTCCCACACCCCCTATGACTTTTCCATTAGAGGAAGGTGAATCTTTGTGTCCCAATGCCTGCACATCTTATCTCCCAATTACAAGCAAAAGAGTATTAATAATAGTATTTATATATATTTGAAACATTTAATCTTAAGACCTCGAATTTCAGATCCATTTCCTTCCTCCCTTGTCATCCATTCCCTCTGGGAAGTAATTCAGTGTATGTTGTACATGTCTAGCTATGCAAAACATTATCATAGTAGACATATTGTACAAGGCTGCTTATAATTCCCTCCCACTCATCCCACCCCCCACCTGGTCCATTCACTACATGATCCTGTCCCTCTTCTATAGTGGGTACTTCCAACCTCCCCTCCCCCCAAGGATGCCCTCCCATCCATCATCCCTCCTCCCATCCCCCTTCCCCCTATCCTGCTGCAGGTTGAGATATCCCATTTAGTTTGCATGTCATTTTCTCCCTGAACCAAATTCAATGTGAATGTGGTTTTGCCTTTTTAGCCTTCCTTATTCTCTCCCTCTTTTGCAACCACTTCCCCTTGCTTCTTCTTCATGGGATAGTTTACACTACCCTGTCTCTCCCCATCTCCTTTTGCCACTTTCCTCTCTCATCTCATAATTTCATCCCTTGAGTATTCCCCCTTCCCAACAAATTCAACTTATGCCCTCTATCCATATATAACTGTAACCATATACACACACATTCACATATGTATTCATATGACCACACCCCCTTCTTCCATTATTTTTATAGTGAGAAAGATATCATCAGTCACAGTTATTGCTTTTCCATATAGGAATGTAAATAGTTCAACTTTGATAAGTTCCTCTTGATTTCTTTTCCCTGATTACCTTCTCAGGCATCTCTTACTTCTTGCGTCTGGATGTCAAATTTTCTATTCAATTCTGGTTTTTTCCTCAAGAATGCTTGAAAGTCCTCTATTCCACTGAAAGACCATATTTTCCCCTGAAACAAAATACTCAGTTTTGCTGGGTAGGTGACCCTTGGGTTCATTCCCAGTTCTTTTGCCCTCTGGAATATCATATTCCATGCCCTTTGATCCCTCAGTGTAGAAGCTGCCAGGTCCTGGGCTATTCTGATTGTGTTTCCACAATATTGAAATTGTTTCTTCCTGGCTGCTTGTAGTATTTTCTCCTTGATCTGGGGATTCTGGAACCTGGCTATAATATTCCTGGGAGTTTTCTTTTTGGGATCTTTTTCAGGAGGTGATCGTGGATTCTTTCAACCTCTATGTTGCCCTCTGGATCTAAAACATCAGGGCAATTTTCCTTGAGAATTTCTTGAAGGGTGATTTCTAGGTACTTTCTTTGATCATGGCTTTCAGGTAGTCCAATAATTTTTAAATTGTCTCTCCTGGCTCTATTTTCCAGGTCAGTGGTTTTTCCCATGAGATATTTCACATTGCCTTCTAATCTTTCATTTGTTTGGATCTGCTTAAGAGCATCTTGATTTCTCATAAAGTCATTAGCTTCCATTTGCTCCAGTCTAACTCTGAAGGAATTAATCTCCTCAGTGAACTTTTGAGATTCTTTTTCCATCTGGCAAATTCGACTTTTTAAGGTATTCTTCTCCTCATTGCCCTTTTGGGCCTCCTTTGCCATTTGAGTTAGTCTATTTTTTAAGGTGTTGTTTTCCTCAGTCAGGCTGTTGACCCTCATTTCATACTTTTCCTGCATCCTTCTCATTTCTCTTTCCAATTTTTCCTCCACTTCTCTTATTTGATTTTAAAAGTCCTTCTTAAGGTCCTCTATGGCCTGCAACCCGCTCATGTTTTCCCCTGGGGCTTTTGGAGCAGGACTTCTGACCTCACAGTCCTTTTCCCGCTCTATGCCCCCAAATAGGAGTCTAGGGTTGCATTTTTCTGTTTCCTTTGCCTTGGCATGTTTCCACTTAATTACTTGACTTTTGGGCTTGTTGCCACACTATGGCTTTAAGGCCAGATAGAGGAATTTTCATCCCGAACGTGTGGGGGGCAACTTCCGTTTCTGACAAGCTGTAAACCCACCCACGACTTCCACCCTAGATCACAATCCAGATCCAGGGAGGTTAAAGCAAGAGCGATTACCCCCCAAGACTGATCGCTGGATCTCCCTACAAATTTGCAGGCTGGGAGCGGGGGCTGCCTCTGAAAACTACAAAATGGCGTTTGTCCTCAGCAGCTTCTAGCCCCCAGGGGAGGGAGCCGACGCATTCCCTAATACCAGTCCCAAAGTCCATAGGACACTAACCTCTTACTTTGTCCTAGGCAAGTCTATGTTGATAATTCTGGAGTCGCCACAGCTCCTGGTGTTCTGGGGTTCCTCCAGCTGGCTGCTGGCCCTGCCGCCCTGGGGCTAAAACCTCGGCTCATGCGGACCTGGGCTCAGCTCGGCTTGGCTCCTGCGCTCTGCGTGCTGCACGCTGCCAGGTCCCAGACCACTGCGCTGGTCCTTCCTGCAGGGCTGCTGGGCTGTCCTCAGTGGGAGTTTAGCTTCTCTGTGTCGTTCTGTGGGTGCTGGGGCTCCAGAAGTTGTTCAGAGTCCCCTTTTACATCGTTTGGGGGGAATCTGGGGGCAGAGTGGCTTGGATGAGCTGTTTCTACTCCGCCATCTTGGCTCCGCCCCTATGAACATTTTTTGACCCATGTTTTTTTTTCTTTTTCTTTTCTTGCTGTCATTAATCTCATTGGGATGTAGTTGTCTTTTTTTAAAAATATTTTTACTTGATGGATGTGAGGTGACATCTTAGAGTTGGTTTAGTTAGTGATTTTGAATTTTTCGGGTGGTTATTAACAGTTTGTATTTATTCTTTTGAAAACTGTTAATATCTTCTGGCCACTTCTCTATTAGAAAATAGCTTTTAATGTTACCTATTTGTGTCTATTTCTCACAGATTTTGGATATCAGACACCTCAGTCTTTATCTTTCTCTCTGATTTTAGTTGCATTGATTTTATTTTTGAAAAATCTATATTTTATATAATCAAGATTATCATTAAAAATTATTTCTTCTATCTCTTGTCTGGCTTTTAATTTTTCTATATCCACAATTTTGAATGATTTTATTTCTCTCTAAATTTTTTCATACTGTAATTTTTTATATTTAGATTGTTTATCTGTATGGAATTTATTATGCTATAGGATGTAAGATGTTGAACAAAATCTTTTTTTCTTCCATCAGACCCTTTTCTCGTGTCACCAGTAATTCCTGTTGAATTGAGTCCTTTACCCAGTAGTTTGTGTTTTGGGGATTACACAACTTTAGGCTGCTCTACATAGTTGTTTCTAGGACTTGCTTAATTTGTCTGTTCTATAGATTGACTTTTCTAGTTTTTGTCCAGTACCATATAGTTTTGATAATTAGGGCAGCTAAGTGGTGCAGTGGATAGAACACCAAGCCTTAAATAAGGAAGGCCTGAGTTAAAATCCAGCCTGAGACACTTACTTATCTGTGTGACCCTAGGCAAGTCACTTAGCCTCATTTGCCTCAGTTTCCTCATCTGTGAAATGAGCTGGAGAAGAAAACAAGCAAGCCACTCCAGTATCTTTGCCAAGAAAACCCCAAATGGGGTCACAAAGAATCTGAAATAACTGAAAAAATATAAAAATTGTCCTTGGTTTATATGTATGTATGTATGTATGTAAATGTTTAATAAATACCTTTTGTAAAAACAAGTCCTGGCTGATAATCAATGGGAAGCACACTAGTAGTGGCTCATGAGTTATACTAGAAGCCAGAAACCCTCAAGAATCCTAATGGTGAAGTAGTAATTATTCTTTGGGAAGTAAGGTAATAAATAGAAATAGGAACAGGAGGAGTAGCTCCAGATGATGTGCTACACTGGGGGTTTCATCTGGGATAATTTTGGGACCCTTGGCATTTGGAAGGACCCATAGAAGAGATTCTCCATATGTGACACTTGTTCTTGGATACTCCAGTTTTGCTTTCAGGGATTCATTAGAGAAAAACGAGCATTTTCTCTTTCTCTTGTTTTCCATTGCATTTGGGCTTTCTGTCTTCTGTTTTTTTTCCTTGAAAGTCACAACAGTTTCTGTGAGATAATTTTGCTGCTTTGAATGTTTATGTATTGATATCTGTTATATTCCTATACTCATTATGAGTATTACAGCTAATATCAGCAGTATTGATTTTCAGGTCTTAAAATATTGGTGCCTCATAGGTTGCCTAAAGCACCCTATGTCATTTATAAATGTTTATAAATATTAATTTTTTCTTTATTCTTTTCAGCAGGCCTAGCTTTATTGTGAGATCATTAGAAACTCTAGGTTCATAGGAGAAGGTTTTGTCATTGCTTGAAAAACCCTGAGAAATCTACCCAAAGTGCCCAATTCCATTTTGCAAGTCCCATATCTCTTTGGGACTTTTCTGAATTTGTTTTCCTGTTAACATAACCTGCTTCTCCTAATGAAGGGTGAGTTAGGAATTTCATTTGGATTGCCCTAATGAATTTAGGGAAATTTTGGGATTTCCTATGGTATAGGGATTCAGGTGAATTTTTTCATAGGACATCCAGTGAAATTGCCTATGCACGAAAAAGATCCTGGGGACATTTTGGTATGCCCTTTATGGAAAAGGATGCTTGGAGATATTTTATCAAGCCCTTGGATTAGATCACCTTGTAGAGAGCCTCAGGAGAGTTTACAGCCAGGACAATTTGGTTTCTCACCTGAGGATGAGGAGAATGACTTCCAGTAAACTCTAAATCCCTAATCCCTGTGTGGAGAGTCATGTGGCTGGGTTTTTTTCCTTCAGTTTTGTTGGGACCAAACTTTCTGAAAGGAGAAGCTTGAATTTTTTCCCCTTTGACTTTTTAAAATTGCCTTTGGATTGGGGAAGACCTCTGAAGCATCAGGAGAGGCAATAAATTATGATAATTTTGTAAGATGATATGTTTGTTAAGTTGTATTACTACATATTTGGAAGCATGGGAAAAGGTTAATTATAATATTGATTATAATTATAATATTGATTATCAATAGAATCTCCTGTTTTCATTATTTTTTTACCATAAAGTCATAGTGTTGGCATAATTTTTAATAGTTCTCTAATTATTTAGGTCTTCTATTTCTTTTTTAATTTACAGTTTTCTTTCTTATTGTGAACTTAATAGCCATCAGTAAACATAAATATTTCAATATGCAAAGAAGAATGAGAAAGAGGATTGGATAAGAAATTTTGAGCTTCTGTTATGTATACAAAAATTGCTTTGTAGATGAATTGGTCTAAGTCCTGTGTGTGTCTTGGTAGGTTAATTCCCAGACATTTAATGCATTTTGTTGTTATTTTAAATGGAATTTATCTTCCTATCTCTTCTTCTTGGGTTTTGTTAGCAATATACAGAAAAGCCAATGCTTTTTGTGGATTTATTTTATATCCTGTTGCTTTACTGGTGCTATTAATTATATCAATTTATTTTCCCATTGATTCTCTGGGGTTTTTTAAGTAAATTATATTTTCTGCAAATAGAGATAATTTTGTCTCTTCTTTGCCTATGTGTATTCCTTCCATTTCTTTTTCTTGTCTTATTGTTATGTATAGTATTGTTAGCATGTCCAATGATAGTGGGCATTATTATTTTAACTTTTATCTTATTGAGAAAGTTCCTATATTTCTCCATTATGAACAATGCTAGCTCTTGGTTTTAGGTAGCTACTTTTGATCACATTAAGTAAAGATGTTTTTATTCCTATTGTTTTTAGTGTTTTTTTTTTAAAGCATAAGTGATTGCTGCATTTGGTCAAATACTTTCTCTCCATTTGGTTGTATACTCATTTGATTTGTGTTACATTTGTTATTAATATTTTATTTATAGTTTTCCTAGTATTGAACTATCCTTGGCTTCCTTGTATAAATCTGGCTTGGTCATAATGAATAATTTGTAAATAATTTTCTGTTGCCTCTTTACATTAATAATAATTTTGTATTAACTTTTATTACTGATATTGCTCTCTAGTTTTTATTTTCTGCTTTATTTCTTCCTGCTTTTGGCATCAGTGAAATATTTATCTTAGAGAAACAGTTTGGCAAAGCTATATGAGATTTGAATATATTTATATAACTGTCTTACCCCCTGAATCTCCTGACAGAAAGAATGAATTGCAAGGTCAAAATGCATATAAATGTAGAAATGTATACACACAATACACACGTATAGATATATGTTTAGATATAACATGTATATGTATGTATAGATATAACATATGTTTATATGTATGTCTAGATATAACACATATGTTTCTGTATGAGGTATCTCAAAAGGCAGTGCAGTTTTAAGCTTTAATAATTTCAGAACTATGAATGCTACAAACTTGCAAAAAGCAACATTTGAAAGGTCAGTCATTGAAAATTTTTAAATATTAATGTTTTCTATAGAAATTCAATATGACCAATATATTCAGCTATATATTGCTGTAGATGATTTTTTAACTTTATAAAAAGTTTTATCAGCTGCTTCTTAGTGACTGAAAAGCTGGCATTTGTAATCCAAGCCTTAAAATCATTCAAAGAGCAAAATTTTGATACGTATATGCCTATTTTGATGTAATCCCACAACTACAAGTCTAATGGAGATAGATCAAGTGACCTACGTGGCCAAACAAGAGGGCCTTCTCTACTGACCATTGGTGTGAGAAAGTGTCATTGAGAAACTATCACACACTTAGTACATACCAACAAAGTATGTTATCTTTTTAAAATTGAAATTTTATTACTCAAAAATCATGATGTTATATGAGTGGAAAATACATTTAAATAATTAAACTTTCAAATGAGTTTTTGTAAGTTTGTAGAACTTATATTTCTGATGTTTTAAAGCCTTAAAACAGCACTAAGACTTTTGGGACAACTTGTATATTTGCAAAGCTGTCTATTCTCCATGTGACTCTTGACAAAGAGAGTAGATGGCTTGGCAATTTTGGTTTCAGACAATGGTGTAAAATGACCTCAGAGTGTATTGAGAGAGACATAGCTTCAAAACAGGTGAGATGACAGTCCTTCTGTCCCTTGCCTTGGTTAAGCAGCATTTAGAGTGTGGTGCTGAACTTTGCGTGCTTCATTTAAGAAAGTACACTGACCAATAGGAACATGTGCATAGAAGGATGAGCAGGAGGGGACAGTCTGAAGTCATCCTATGAAGATCAACTGAAGGAGCTGGAAATAATTAGTCTGGAGACAGCTGGGGGATCTTGGTTCCTCTCTGAAAACATTGCAAAGGCTGTCATACAGAAGAAACATTAGATGTGTTTTATTTGGCTTCAGAAGGCAGGATGAGAAACAATTGGTAATAGTTACTGGGAGGCAGATTTGGGGTCATATAATCATAATAATAGCAACTAACATTTGTATAGTTTATTAAAGTTTGCAAAGTATTTTATAAACATTATTTCATTTGATTCTCATAACAAACCTGGGAGGTGAGTGCTGTTATTATCCCCATTTTACAGATGAGGGAAGTAAGGCAGACAGAGGTTAAATTACCTAGGATCACAAAGCTATTAATTGTTTGAGGTCAGATTTGAACTTGGGTCTTTCTGACTCCGGGTCTAGCATTCTATGCACTAACCGAACCACCCCTCCTCAACACACACCTGCCTTTAAGGAAGACGTTCCCAGGCATCAGAACTGTCTAAAAGGGAAATGGATTGCCTAGAGAAGTAGTGAGTGCCCCATTCCTGAAGGTCTTGAAGCAAAGATTGGATGAATATTTATGTGTAAAATGCTTCAAAAATCTTAAAGAACTATATAAATGTTGGCTGTTGTTGTTATTAGTTATATGAATACTTGTGGTTAGGCATAGGTTAGTTTGGAGGCCCCTGAGATTCTAGAATTCTAGAATTTACAGACCCTTCAGGCTGATGTTGAAGGGAAGGAGAAAATATTTGTCACTCGGAGATCCCTTAGAGCATGGGGGCCTCTGTCCAGTTCTCTGAATCAGAACTTTTTCCCCTTAACTCTTTGAGAAATCTCTCTTGATCTAGGATAGACTTTTCAAGTTCCTCTGGCAGTCTTGAGTCCCATTGTCTCTCCCTTGGACCTGTGATTGAACCTCCAACCCCACAACTCCACTGACTTCCAGAACATTTTTCCAACTTCTTTCCTCTTCTTTAACTCTGACTATCATCTTCCTTAGAACATAGAACAATGAATGTCAGAACTAGGAGGGAACTCAGAACCAAGAACAAAGAAGGTCGGGGCTAGAAGTCAGCTTTGACCATAGAATAGAGAACGTTGGAATTGGAAGGTTACCTTAGAATTCATCAAGTCTAACCCTTTAATTTTTACAGAGGAGGAAACCAAGGTCCAGAAGGAGATGGGATGTGAGGATATAGTGCAGATTCAATTAGTGTCTCCTTTGGAATCTTCATCTCTTTTATCCCTAAGAGCCCATTGGAAGCTGTACCAAAGTAACTCTTTTTTTTTTTTTTTTGAGAAGGCCCTTCTCAGGCTTATGGTTCCTAGACCGGTAGCTCCCTGCTCAGCTTGTAGGACTATGTGGGGGGCTGACGGGGATGGGCTTTTAACCTCTCAGGCAGGCAGGCGAGCAGATTTGCTGAGTGGCTCTGCGCTGCCCTCTGATTGATGGCTTCATTCCAGGGATGACCTTGTCCCCAAGTGGCTGTAATTGTTATACAGGAACATCAGGCTTTAATTATCTTTGGTCCTGCTTACATCTGCTGATGGGGCTAGATGGTACTGGATGCACTGTGGCCTTTACTCACTTCTGGGGAGGGGAGGTGAAAAGAGGGGAGGGAAATGAAGGAGGTGAGAGAGGTTGTGATGAGGTCCTTAGACCCTTAACCGCACGCAGCTGTTCTTATTGTCCGTTAAAGCTGGGCTTAGGCCAGATCATTCTCTAGCCCTGGGGGTACACCCTAAGTTTAAGGTATTCATACCTGCTCTGGGAATGGGAGGGAGGATAAAGGGGATGGCTGTGAGCTTGCTAATACAGAGCTAGGTCCTCAGATGCCTGCCACAGAAACAAGATGTCTCTGGTCCCAGATAACAGGGATGATGGGTTTATGGTTCACTCCAGAGCATTCTGAACACGTACACACCAGCCTGGAGAATCACTGCAAGCTATCTCATCTCCTTCAACTGTTAAATTGGGGGACTTTCAGGTTCTCCCAATGTGTTTGTTTCCATGACAAAAAGACTTGCATGTATTCATGCATGTGAGTATAAGCATATATGTGCGGGGCAAGTATGTATATGCATGTACATGTGTATCAGTATGAATGTGGCTGCATATACATGTGTGTATGCATGTGTGTACAAGAATGTGCCTATAAGTCTATGTGCATGTGTAACCACTATTATATACTGTGTGAACAATATCATAGCAGACAAGCTTTAATGTTTGCAAAATGCTTTTCATATGTGATTTCATTTGAGTCTCTCAACAATTCTGTGATGTAAGTGCTATTATTGTCCATATTTACAATTTACAATTGAGAAAACCAAGGTAAACAGAAGTTAAATGACTTGCCCAGGGTCACACAGCTAGTCAGCATCTGAGACTGAATTTGAATGTAGGTCTTCCTGTCTTCAGGTCCAGTAGTCTCTCTTCACTGTGTTACCTAGACGTCTCATCTCCACCTGCTGGAATCTGTCTTCTCCAAGGGCTAGAGCAGGTGCCAACTCCTCCTTGAAGCCTTCCTTGGTTATCCCCTTAGCTAGGAGTGATGCCTTTCCAACCTCTCACCCTTCTTTGTTTGACTTCTTCCATGTACTTATTCTTCTGCCTTCTGCCATTCTCAGTTTTATACTTTTCTCATTGTTTCCATTAGAATATTGATTTCTTAAGGGTAGGGGTTATGCCATTATATGTGTATGTATGCACATACATATATATCCCCTACTGCTTAACACAGAACCCTACATATTGGTGAGCCAGCACATAAACCTGGGTCTGAGATCCTATACAGTGCTTCAAATCCCATCCTACTATGCCTGGGCATCTCCTTTCCATCGGCCCTGTCATTGATCCCTCTGGATCACTGGATCTCCTGAGACCATGCCCAGAGTCATTTAAGCTACTTAACTTGGGAGCCATTGCCCTGGGGACATGCCACTCTGAGTGGGGAGTCAGTCAGTACAAATTCTGGCAAGTGCTAGCTGGCCCCTGCCCTGACAACTATGCTTCACATCCCATCTGACTTTCCATCCTGTTAGTCTTGCCACCTGCCCTAGTGATGAGTACATACCCCACCCACTCTAGTCAATAATCAAACCAGACTATCCTTCTCAGACCCTCAAACTCCCTTCTTTGTCTACCATATCTGATACTCATTTTCCCACCTACTAGAATAAAAACCCAGTGATTGCACGACTTTGGATTCATAGCCCTTAGAACAGTGTTTGGCACATGCATTGAACTTAAAAAAAAAACCCAAAACACTTTCCATTCATTAATTCACTCACTCATTCACACAGCAGACCCTTAATAATTATTTGATGAATTGACTTAGGAAAGACCTTAGGGGTAAAAGCTGACCATTCCATCATTCAATAACTTCTATTTGAGAGGGTTTAGGGAAGGTTTCATGGAGGAGGGGGCATTTGATCTTGACTATGGAATCTATAACATCCTTGACAGGGAGTCAATCAGCCTCTACTGAGTCTCTGTTCAGGACAATGAAAAGAATTTTTAAATAAAAAGATTAGGGGAAAGAGGAAGACCTGACAAGTACTAGTAATGCTGCCAGGAGAGATGGGATGGAGATAATGGATGACCTAGAGAAGGCTGCCCACCTTTCATTTTCTTTCTATTTTTTTTCTGCTAATGAGAATTATCTTTGGACTGGAAGGGACAGAGCCAAAAAGGCTGATAAGGAAAACAGTCAGATGCCTCAGAGGTGTTGGGTAGTGGCACTGTACCATTGTCAATGATCCTCGAAAGACTGTGGCCAACTAGAGAATCAGAGAAGGGCAAATGAAGTAAATCTTTTTAGAGGGAAAAAGAGTATGAAGTCTACAAGAGCTCTTGCCCTTGATTCCTGGAAGAATTCTTGAATTCATTATTAAAGGCATGGTTAGTGATTATCTAGAAAAAGACCCAGTAGTCCCACAGTCAGGATGGCTTCACCAAGACTAGGTAATGGATGAATCTCATTGATGGGATTACTAGACTGGTTGATCCATGGAATGCTCAGCTGGGAATCTTAGGTCAGATGTTGCAACCAGACTATCACTGCTAACCTGAGCAGTATGAGTTGAGAACTCGATCATCAGAAGCTGGGAGTGATGCTTTGGAATTAAACTTGGGAGGAACAATGCTACGTAGCAACTGGCTAGCTAAATTGTGAGCCTACTCTGTTCCCCTTCCAAAGACTGAGATGTGTGTGTGCTTGGGGGAGATTATGTCCCTGATCTAGTAAGGAGAAGGGTTTGTAGGTTTGTTCTTGCTATAGCTGTAAAGTAAATATCCCTTTGTAAAGGTCAATAGATGTTCAGTAGTAAAATGTAACAGGAGTGCTAGTCACTAGCACCATAAAAATGAGGGACATAACTGGTGGGGGCTTGAGCTAATGTCAGAGAAAAGAGACACTCTGGTCGCTGGAGAACCTTGGGGGCGGGAGATGAAACAGGCCTGATATAAAGAGAGGAGGAAAGAGAACTCACATATTATATGTTCAATTAGATGAAGAGCCATGCAAAAAAGAAAGTCCTAGGTTTTGCCACTAATTTACTGTATGACCTTGGGTACATGCATTCCCCTTTTCCAACTTCAAGTTCTTCTACTGTAAAATAAAGGTGTTGGGTGGCTTAGACGTTAAGATTCCCTCTAAACCTCAGCATTCTTGATATTGAGATCTCTTCTGTGTTTTACAGACTTGGTGCTTGGCATTCTCTTCTCCTTTCTTCTATAGAAGGTCTTTCTGTGCCATGGAGCACATGGAGTGCCCAAGAAGTCCCTCAGCCTCCCCAAGCAGAATAGTACAGATGAGATGCCTTGGGTGTCCAGATCACCCATACTGTCTTGTTAATTACAGCTTTCCTGGAGCATTGTGGGAAATTCCCTTCCACCTACAAAGTGAGAGACACTTCTGTTTTTCCAATCTGCTGTCTCTCCCATGTAGACATAGCCCCCTTCCCTGTGTGTCACACACACACATACACACACACATTCACGCACCCCCTCACATGCACACACATAACTATTGTTAATTAAGACTGTCTCCATTATGGGGCTAATTAACAATTAGCATAAACATAATTAGCCCCCGTTGACATTTAACTCATTACATTGTTTAAATAATTTTCGGAAATTGCCCTGAGCGGCGTCCTGTCAGCCCGCAATAATGGCACCACTTTGTCATGGAAATTAAATGACATTTGTGTTGTTGCTTCCTAGCTCATGCAGAGAAGAGATTTTTAAGCTCCTGGCATCCGGGCATCTGAGGAAGATGTATGCAGTTAAGTCCCTCTGCTCTGCTTGGAAGTCCCTTTTGGCAGCTTTCCAGAGTTCTGTTGGACTCTGGGTCAGCTATTGCTCTGAATCCAATTCTTCTCTAGGCTTAGAGGCCCCATCAAAAGAGAGATGCTCTTTATAATAAGAAATGATGGGCACAGGGCTCTGAGGCTTCCTGGTACACTCTCTGACAGACCTCAGGAAGGACCCACCTGAATGCATTATGGCCTCCTGGAACCCCAGAGCTCTTAAACTAGAGAAGGTGGTGGTGAGAGTTGGAAGAAAACCTAGCATAAAGAATGATGGATGAACTGTAGAATAACATGTTAGGCCTAGTAGAGCTCTTAGAGCCACAACACAGAGCTGGGAGGGACCCCAGAACCTAAAATCATAGAAGGTCAGAGATAGAAGTACCTCACAGATTTAGAGCTGTCGAAACTTAGAGGCAACTGAATCCAGCCTCTTCATCTTGTAGATGAAGAAACTGAGGCTGAGTTTAAGTGACTTGCCCAGGGTCACCCAGCTAGCATGTGAAGCAGGATTTAAGCTGAGGATGTCTAAGTCAATTCCTCTATCCACTGTACCACCCAGCTGCTGCCTTTGCCTTGTGATGGAAGATGTTTGGATTTGAAGAGACTGGAGAACGTTTCTTGCATTCAGGAGGACCGGATTTCAAATTTTGCTCCAGACACCAGCTGGGTGACCCTGGAACAGTCACTTAACCTCTCTCATCATCAGTTTCTTTGTCCATAAAATGGGGAGCTACCTTACCAATTGTGAAGATCAAATCAGATAACACCTGTACAATGATTTGAAAACCTTAAAGTACCTTTTAAATGTTAATTACTATGATGACGATGCTATTAGTGTCAATGAATATGCAAAATTTAGTAACTTTTAGGCCAATGTTGGGGTTTCCTCGGCAAATATACTGGAGTGGTTTGTCATTTCCTTCTCCAGCTCATTATATAGATGGGGAAACTGAGGCAAACTGATGTCAAGTGACTTGCCCAGGGTCACTCAGCTAGTAAGTGTCTGAGGTCACATGTGAACTCAGGAAGATTAATCTTCCTGACTCCAGGCCCGACACTCTGTGCACTATGGCGCCACCTAGCTGCCCCAGGTGAAATTTAGAGCCACTGATTTTCTGCCCATTCTTTAAAGACCATCTCAAATACCTCTCAGAGCACTTTGTTTTCTTTCCTCTAATGCGTTTGTCATAGCCATATGTCTAGAGCTGGAAGGGACTTCCGAGGCCCTCTTGCCACAGTCCTTGATTTTACAGTTAAGGAAAATAAGGCCCAAGAAAGGGAAGTGGCTTGCTCAAAGTCAAACAGGTAGTGTCAAGGTGGGATTTGAACTGAGGTCCACTGCCCCAAGCATGGGGTGTATTTTATTATAATGAGTGTCCTTTTGTCTTACCCAATCTGACAGGTTTTTTTTTTTGAAGGGCAGGGCAGAGATGTTTAGTAAATTTTTTTTGAATTGAACTTATTTCCTTGGGTATTCTCTTAATGGGACTTCAAGACTGACTACGTCTTAAGAAGCCAGTTGTATTGTCTTCTGAGACTGAGGTGACCTGTGGTTCACAGCCATATAGCATCATGCTGACATGAAAAAAGATGGGTTTTGTGTCAGGGACTAGCTTGCAATTGTTAAAAGTGCTGTATAGTTTTCCAAATACAATTTAGCCCATTCTCTTCCTTTTATTTAATTTTGAGCCTGAAATGTTGTATTTTTGTAGTGCCTGTTCAAGATATATATATCAATGGGCTGCCCATCCCACTCCAGGTCATAGTCTGAACACCAGACATTTTTTGACCATTTGGTTTTTCCTCTGTGGCTTGTTAGATTTTATCTGAGGGGCCGTGGATTTCATTCCAGAGGATCTGGAGATTCCAGGGCTCAAAACAGTTGGATAAATGTCTTTCACCAAAAAGCGCCTTTAGATGGTCTCCCTTTCTGCCCCTTCCTTTTTTTGGACTCTGTGCCTGATAGCCTCCAGAACATTGGCATACTCTTTGGGAGAGCAACTATCTCCCAGTGTGCTGTCTGAATAAAGGGGCTGCTGAGCAAAGTTATCTCAGTGGCTGTATCTATGAAGCTATCTTAAATAATCTTAATATATATGTCAGAGATGATTTGTTGGAGGAGAGACATTAAGACTGATTTTTCATCTTTATTTGACTAAATAAATCTCTTGTGTTGGTGTTGATACAACCTCATACCTCCACTTCAGTTTTGGAGACTGTGTGGCATCATGGACAGTCCCTGAGATTCATTGTCAGGGGTCCTTAGGTTCTTGTCCTGACTCTGCTTCTTCAATTCCTCTTTAATCTCCTAATCTGTCAAATTGGTATCCTACTACTCGCATTACTTATGACACATTAAAGAAGATTAAAAAGTTGTTGATACACAGAGAAGTCATACATGAGAAACTCAGTGTATATATTACACAATTGCTATGTTCGTGTTCCAGTGTTCACAGCTGGAGATGAAGGGATACATATTATACAAAGGTTAGGAGGATAGAGACTGGGGAGAATCAGAGAAATGGCTTTCAGCTCCGGGTTATTGGGGAAAGTTTCTGGGAGAAGGTACTCCTGAGCTGGGCCTTGAAGGAAGAGGACTTCAGAGGGCAGAGGTAAGGAGGGAGTGTATTCAAGGCAGGGGAATGGTGCTGCCATGGGTGATAGAAAGCGGGAAGAGGTCAGAGAACACTGACAAATCCATGTTAGGTGGAGTTAGAGCATTTTAAGGGAAAGGTCTAGGCAGTTATAAAGAAATGGGTGGGTTTGGGGATACATTTTAAGGATGTGAGGTTTGTGAGACTCAGAGAAGGTGATGGATGTGAAAAGATTTAGAAAAATGTGAAGCATTATATGGGAGGGAGCATATTTCCTTAGAGATTCTTAAAGGAACCTCTGGCTTGGTCTATTGCAATAGCCCCCCACCCCACCCCAATTGATCTCTGTGCTTCCCATGTCTCCCTCCTTCCATCTATCCTCCATACAGCTGCCCAGTTAGTCTTCCTAAGTCACAGATCTGACTCCCCTCCTCAAAAACTTTCAATAGCTCCCTATTGTACCTAGGATAAAAGCCCAGTTCCTCAGATGAGCTTTTAAAGCCTGCCATAATAAGATTCCTTCTGTGTTTCTAGTCTCATTTCATGTGATTCATCATCTTCCACTCAGACTGTTACTGTTTCCAGAACTTGGCCTTCTAACTCATTTCATCCTGGTGTTTCTTCACATACTTAGAAGGCATTATCTCCCTCAGCCAGGACCTGAGGCTTAACAAAGGTGCCTCTTGACTTGCAAAGCTTTGTCTGCACTGACTGGTCAATGTTCTTGTTGTATCCCTGCAAAAGGATGTAAGATTTCTATCTCCCACCTCCGAGCCTTGCATAGGTTGGGCAGCATGGTTAGAATGTTCCCTATCCTCACCACTGGAACCCTCAGCTCACCTCAAGATTCAGGTCAAATGTCCACTCTATAAGAGACCTTTCCTGATGCCTTAGTTACTAGTGCTTGGTTCCTGAAATTATTTAATATTTACTCTGTATGTGTGTGTGTGTGACACATACAATATACATATATGTGAATATACACTCATTTATAAGCACAATTACTGGGGCACCTAGGTGGTGCAGTGAATAGAGTGCCAGCCCTGGAGTCAGGAGGACCTGAGTTCAAATCTGGCCTCAGACGCTTAACATTTACTAGTCGAGTGACCTTAGGCAAGTCACTTAACTCCAATTGCCCTCCAAAAAGCAAAAAAAAAGCACATTTACTCTTATATAAGTATAAACATACTTATGTATACTCATTTATAAACACATTTACTTCCTCTAATAGAACTCAAGCTTTTTGTTGTTGTTTTTATTTTATATCTAACCATTTTTTTGAGGGGGTCAATTGGGGTTAAATGACTTGCCCAGGGTCACATAGCTAGTAAGTGACTTGATTTGAACTCAGGTCTTCCTGACTCTAGCACTGGTGCCCTATCCATTGCACAACCTAGATGCCCCTAACTACCTATTAAAAAAATTATTAGTCTAGAATAGGGCCTAGTATACAGAGGGTACTTAATGCTTTTTAAATTGAATTAATTGAGCAGTGGGTAGAATTCTGGGCCTGGTGTCAGAAGGAACTGAGTTCAAATCTGGTCTCAGACACTTACTAGCTGTGTGACCATGAAGAGTTGGATACAACTGAAAATGACCACTCTAACTTAATTAACTTGGCACTAAGTTAAGGAAAGAATTAAGTATAACTTGCTGAGCATTTATGAAGCACCTGCTTTGGCCTAGGTGCTGTCCCCAGGTACTCTCAAAAGTCAGTTTGTATCCAAGGGGAAGGGAGCAGATGCGGCTGCCTCCATAACTATTGGACTTGGCTGAGGGCTTTTGCCTGAGGACTTCCAGTGTGAGGAAAACAGCCAGATAGCCCAGGCAGTACTCCACTCTCCTGGATGGGTTTTACAGGATGATAGATGTTAGCGATGGGAAGCTAGGTGGCGCCATACTGCACAGAGCTCGGGGTCTGGAGTCAGGAGCTCATCTTCCTGAGTTCAAATGCAGCCTCAGACACTTACTAGCTGTGTGACCCTAGGCAAGTCACTTAATGCTTTTTGCCTCGATTTTCTCATCTGTAAAATGAGCTGGAGAAAGAAATGGCAAACAATATACTATTTCTGCCAAGAAAACTCCAAATGGGGCCACAAAGAGTCAGATATTACTAAACAACATCAATATTCTAGAGAGCTTAGGAAGCTCAGTCATCTCATTTTACAAAGGGGTAAACTGAGGCCCAGAAAGAAGAATGGACTTATCCAAGGCCACACAGCCAGCACACAGAAGAGCCAGGATTCAAACCTCTGGCTTCCAGCTCCCTTGTTCATTCCACTATACCAAGCTCACAGGCCAGAGGTTTCAAGATCTACCACTGGCTTTCTCCTCTACACCTGCTGACTTCCTCTCTTTTATTTCCTCTCGGTGCTGGCCATGATAGACCAGACCTGAGGCCAGGAGAAATTACAGTAAAGATCAGCAAACGAAGCCTCTAACTTCACAAATGTCATCTTATGCTTTCCAAGCCAAATGAAGTGGTGCTGAGCTTCTGAGGGCCAAATCCAATGTCCCAGAGAATTGTTTAGGCCCAATTTTGGCTGTTAAGTGCTTGTCAAAGCCCACAGGCCCCACTCCCGACTCTATAAAATTCAAAAGAATTATAGGAGCTCCAGGGTCACATAATTCACTGCACAGTAGATTTAACCTGGCGGCCAGTAATTCATATTTGTGGCGATAATATTGTTTTCCACTTTCTGAGAGTTATCGCTGTGTCTCCCTTCCAGGTCACTATGGATATCAAAAATCAATTTGGAAAGATGGATACTGTCAGAGAGTAAAGCATGAAGCCAGTGATGCTTTCACTTTTTTCCTTCTCTCTAAATGGATCGGGTGACACAGGGAGACTCTGAGCCTGAACCTTGGCTGCCCGCTGATTGTTCTCATGCGGACACTTGACACCCATAATGAAACTGAGTCTGTTCCCATGTAAGGGTCAGTTTTTTACAAGTGGAACCTTTTCCCCTCCCCCCTTCCTTCTCCCTCCCCACTCCAAATTCAGTCCCAGACAGATCTCTGTGTCTTAGGGCTTAACAAGATCTGTTCTGTTCTTCATCTGCAGGAGAAAAGAACACAGTTCACATGTCTCATTTTTTGCCCTCTCCTCTGGAAAATGCTTGGCTTGACCTGCTGTTGTTTAATTTTATTTTTTTAAAACGTTTTATTGATGCCTTTTGTATTTTTATATCACAACCATTTCCAGATAGAATGCCCTGGTGAGCCTTCCCCTGTAACAAAGAAAAAGAAAACCAGTTAAGCAAAAGCAACCAATGAAACAGTCTTTTCTGATAGCAGATGCAACACCCCACCAGGGTGGGGAACCTGCGACCTCGAGACCACACATGGCCTTGGGTCCTTGGGCGCAGCCTTTTGACTGAGTTCAAGTTTTACAGAACAAATCCTCTTATTGAGGGGATTTGTTCTGCGATATTTGGATTCAGTCAAAGCGCCACACTTGACGACCTAGAGGGCCATGTATGACCTTGAGGTTGCATGTTCCCCACCCCTGTAGTACATCCATAGACCTTCGCCTCTTCAAAGAATAGAGGCAGGTGCGTTCCCTTATCTCTCCTGGGAACAAGGTCTATCCTTAGAATAACACAGGTTTTTCTCCCTTTATTTTTCTATGTTTATTTTGCATGAGAGGTTTTCATGGAGTTCTTGAGACAGCTATTTGTGATATCTTTAGGTCACATTGTCTAGTCATTCAGTCGACAAGCATTTATTAAGTACCTACTATATATCAGGCACTGTCCTGAGGTGCAGGGGGGTGTGGGTGTTCAGGGAAGACTGGTACCTATGGTATGAGAGCTGCCGGGCCCTTTTCAGGGATGCTTGTCTACCTTTGGAGTCCAACTGGAAGACCAACTCTCACCTCTGGCTCCAAGCAACTGGAACATGTGCATGGGCACTGTCCAAAGTGCTTAGGGATACAAAGAAAGGGAATGAAACAAAACAAGCCCCCTCCGAAGACCCCGCCCCCCAAATCCCAGGCCTTTCCCTCAAGGAGCTCACAGTTTAATGGAAGAGACAAGAGGTAAGCTTCTATGTAACAAACAAGCTAGACAGGATAAATTGTGGGTAGTCTTAGGGGAAAGGCACTAAGATTAAAGAGGACTAGAAAAGGCTTGGGGGCAGCTAGGTGGTATAGTGGATAGAGTGCTGGGTCTGGAGTCAGGAAGACTCATCTTCATGAATTTAAATCTGACTTCAGACACTTACTAGCTGGGTGACCCTGGGCAAGTTACTTAACCCTGTTTGCCTCAGTTTCCTCATCTGTAAAGTGAACTGGAGAAAGGAAATAGCTACCACTCTAGCATCTTTGCCAAGACAACCCCAAATGGAGCCATAAAGATTCAGAAACAACTAAACAACAATAGGAAAAGCTTGGGCTTTACTTTTTGAAATCTTCTAGTAATACTAATACTAATGACAACCATAATAGCATTTATATAGTGCTTTAAGGTTTTCAATGTGCTTAAAAATAATGTCATTTTTTTCCTCGCACCACCCTTGGAGGTAATTGTTATCCTTATTATGCAGAGGAAATGAGGATGCTGAGATGAGGAAACTAAGGCTGAATGAAGGTGATGGTCTGATTTGGGTGCAGTGACTTAAAGTTGGCCAAATGCTTTGTTTTCTAGACATTTTCTCAGCTGATCCTCATAAGAGCCCTGTAAGGTACATATCACAGGACTTATCATTTCCATTTTACAAATGAATCATTTTGGAAGTCCTTTTCAGCTCTAACACTGTAATAACGTCTTTGGGTATCTTCCCCTCTCACATTGAAGAACGTTCAGAGGTATTGCCTATAACAAGGGAGTCCTTGGCCAGGCCAGCCAAGTGCTCTGGGGCCCTCAGAGGCATCTGGAGCCTTCTTCCTCCTGAAAACCACAGATGCCAGGCATTCATTCCTCCAGCGATCCCCCAGCAGGCTTTTCATTTCAATGTGCAAAATGATCAGAGTTGTTTTCTCCTTGATAAGGTTTACAAGTGTCTGTATATCTTTACCTTTAACAGAGGCCAGTTCAATAGAACAGTTTATGAAGAAGCAGGTCAGGAAGATAGATTGCCTTAGATAGAGGCACAGTAACCATTCACAATGCTCTTGCTGACGTTACAGACCAGGAGAGAATTTTCAAGTTCATACCTACTCATCAGAGCAGTCATTATTAAATCCAGCTATGTGTGGAGGGCAGCTAGGTGGTGCAGTGGATAGAGCACTGGGCCTGTAGTTGGGAAAACAGATTTGGTCTCAGACGCTTACTGTCTGTGTGACCCTGCACAAGTCACTTAATCCTGTTTGCTTCAGTTTCCTCATCTGTAAAATTAGCTGGAGAAGGAAATGGCAAACCATTCCATTATCTCAGCCAAGAAAACATCATATAGGGTTGCAGAGAGTTAGAGATCACTCAACAACTATGTATTTATGTATGTTTGGGGGCTGCACCATAATAATGAGCTATCCCCACATCAGCAGTCCTGACACTCCCACTCTAGCTCTGCTTCCCCTAGATAGCTCTACTTTTGGGCAATGTGACTATTAGACCTTTGAGCTATCCTCTTAGCCATGTGAGTTGTGTGGGTTTAAGCCAATTTCCCCCTGGATTCTTTATATACTTGTGAGAGAACATGTCACAGACTTTTGGGGAGCTGTTTTTTACCAATTGCTTTTACTATGTCACCTTAGTAAATATCCCCAAGTAAAAGCTAATTAATTCTAGTTAACTAATTGATATCAATTGATAATCAATGAGGGAAGTACACTGATAGGAGCTTATAAGCTATAAAACTTGAAAACCATCTCCAATCCCCGACATTTTCCTAGAACCCTGAGGAGAGAAGCAGCAAGTCTCTCTCTGGGGTCCCAATCTGCTGATGCAAGTGAGGGTTGGGAGAGTGAGCCTAGAGCTCATGCTACACACGAGTTCTCCTTTTTATAGGATGCAAAGGTTTACTAAGAACTTTCCTCTCAACATCTCTAGGTAGTTCAGGCAACTCTCCCAGCTCTGATATTCTATGTTTTTTTCCTTTCTTTTCTCTCGGCCCTTTCCTATGTGCCCATTGCATCTTTTAAGTAGAATGTAAGGTCATTGAGAGCATGACAATTTGGTTTCAGCCTCTGTATTCCCATAAACAAGCACAGTGACTGCCATATTGTAGGCACATGGTAAATATTGGTTAGGTTGAATGTGATTCTATGTTTTAAGGTATATTACAACTATCATCCTGTTTTATGTGTCTAAGGTTCTTCATTTCCAGATCTTGAATCCTATGTTCCTTGTAGAAGCATCTGGAAGGTATTTTTCAGGTCAGACATTCTATGTTCTATGTTCCTTTTAGCTCTATGTTTTGAGGTCTCTCTAGCTCTCATATTCTCAATCCTATGTTCCAAAACCTCTTCTAGTTCTGACATTCTCTGTCCTATGTTCTAATATTTCTTCCAAGTTTTAAATTCTCAGTTTCTAAGTCTCTTTCATCTCTGAAACTCTTTGTTCTGTAGTTTCTTCTAGCTCGGAATACGATGTCCTAAGGTCCTTCATAGTTTTCATGTGCTATGATTCCAGTTCTGTGATTTTTCTCCTCTCAGCTCCATCCCAATACCTAGTGAACATGAGATTGTGTGATAAATGTTTATTGGTCTAGTTTGTGTGTACAGAAGCATACATGTGTGCATAAAGGTGTGCAAAATAACGTAGTTGAGTGCCAAGACCACTGTACCAGAGAGTAAAGAGACCTAGGTTCGAGTCCTGACTTTGTAACTACCCCACTATATGACCTTGGGAAAGTGTCTTCCCTCTATGGACCTCCGTTTCCTCAACTGGAAAATAAAATGTTGGATGAGAGTCTGTTTAATGACTTTTCCATTTCTGATTCCTATGATCCCATGACTTAGCCAAGAGAGTTCCATATGTGATTGGCCCACTTATTTGGTCTTGTAAGCAGGGATCTGTGGTGGGGTCTCAGCAGCAGCTCCTGCCCTGGTTTTGAACAAAAAATTGGACTTAGCCAGGAGCCCAACAGTAGAGCTATCTAGGGGAAGCAGAGCTAGAGTGGGAGTGTCAGGACTGCTGATGTGGGGATAGCTCATTATTATAATTGCTGGTTCTGTCTCTGGGCCATTCATCATCAGAACAGCTATGGGAGGTGATCCATAGGAAAACATTATACATGTTTGTTCTCAGAGCAACACAGGACAGGCTCCAATGATGTCGGTGAGTCCTGGGGGTGAGAGTGGGGAGGATGCTTTGAAAATTATCCTTCCAATCGAAAGATTGAGATCTAAAAGATTTAGCAAATTTCTCAAATGGGAGTCAAAAGAAGAGAGAACCCAATTCAAGTCAACAGATGCTATTTACAGGGCCCTGTCCTTGGTGCTGATGATGCCAAGATGAAAAATGACAATCCTGTCCTTAAAGAGCTTGCTTTCTAATAGGGAACCTGTGGAATGCACACTACTCTGATACTTGATAGGATGCGATAGAGACAAAGGAAAGATCCAGATAAGCATTCCAAGAAAATCTGATGAGGGAGACAGCACGTAAATGTGTGGGTCAGGGAAGGCTTTGTGAAGAAGGTGGCACCTTAGTTGGACCTTGAAAGAAGAAAAGCATTCCAGCCAGGAGAGATGAGGAAGGAGTGCTTTTTTTTCAACTGCATGAAATACCATCTTCCTATGGGATAGTTCTTCAAATTCATGAAGACACTGTCATGCCCCAACCCCAGACTTCTCTTCTCCAGGATAAATATCCTTAGTTCTTTCAACTGTTATTCACATGGGATGCCTCTAGCCCCCTCATCAACCTGTCATCCTCTTCTGTACCTGATACAGCTTGGCAATATTCTTCCAGCAAGTAGGTGGCCCAGAAGATAGATTGTTGGACTTGGAATGGGGAAGATCTGAGTTAAAATCCAACCTTAGACACTTTCTAGATGTGTGTTCAAGTCACTTAACCTCTATATGCTTCAGAGTCTTCATCTGCAACATGAAGATAGAGAAAGCATTACCCTGTAATGAGGTAACATTTGTAAGGTGCCTTACAAACCTCCAAGTGCTATACAAATGCTAGTTATCATTATTATTATTTTATAATATCAAGGCCCAGTTTAGGTGCCTCCTCCTTCTTTAGTTGGCATGGTGTAGAGGAAGAAAGGGACTGTCTATGGGGCCTGGCTTTATATTGAACCTCTGTTCCTGAATCAGCTATGTGAGCTTCTATGTGAGAAGCTTCCCTTCTCTGGGACTCAATTTCCACATCTGTAAAGTGAGGGTGGCTTTGTTCTAGATGACACCTAAAGGGTCCCCTCTAGCTCTGAAATCCAGGGACTTTCCCTGATTCCCCATGTGAAAGAGCTCTCTCCTTCCTCGAATCTTCCCGGCCCCCTGGTTTCTGCCTCTCCTCTGATTTTATCACACTAAATCTTGTATCAATCTAATTTATACCCATATCTTATCATCTGCCTGCCCCCATTAAAATACAAGCTTCTTGAGGTCAGGGACTCTCTCACTCTCTTGGTTTTTCTACACTTAGACCAAAGGCACTTAATAAGTTCTGAGCTTCAGACACATCATTAAATTCTGAAAATTCAAGTACTTGTTATAATTATCATGTGAAAATGCATTAGAAAACTGAGCAAATGATAAAAAATGTAGGATATATTATCCTTATTATTTAAATTGGTGATAAGGCCTTATCATCTGAGAAATGATTTGGCATAGTGGAGGGAATAGCAGGTTTGAATGAGGAAGTCTTGCATTCAAATCCTGCTCAGAAGTTTACCAGTTGGATGACCCTGGATAAGTCATTTACTCTCTCTGAGACTGAGTTTCCTTAACTATGAAATAAGGAGGTTGGATTGGATTGCCTCCAAAGTCCTTTCCTGCTCTAAATATAGGATCCTTCTGATTAGACCTTTTTTCTGTTTTCAGGGTCTTAAGCTAGAGGAGATAATGTTTAATGATGGGATTTCTGGCATTGGGGAAAATGGGTAATGGAGAAAGAGGAGATTTTGAGATCAAATCTTTGGCCAATCTGGATGAGCGGCCTCCCTGGATCCTCACCCCACTCTTGTCTCCTACCAGGCCTCACCAGGGAGCTTGGGAAGCCAGGAATGCCTTCCTCTGAAGGCCAAATAGCACCTTTCTCATTTCCACTCCTGCTGAGCTGACTAATTACTGCTTAGTCTCACCAGTCAAGTAAGTCCCCTTGTCGACCTCCAAGCTGCATCCAGAAGTGGTTAAGCTCTAGCTTGGTGGGTGCTGGAGAACATGTCTGATATGTGATGGAGGCCAAGAGGTTCTGTGGGTGGGGGCTTCACCAGCCTTGGGGAAATCAGCAGCAGGGGGACTCTTGGAGCTTGAAGACAGGCTGTCTGAGATGAGAGGTCCTCCAGGCTGAGATGCCCCTCCTTGCCAGGGTGAAAAATTAAAGTGTGTTCAACTTAGAAGTATGGATAGGGAGGAAAGAGATCACTTAAGTGAGGAGACCAAGGGAGTGGAAGAGCCAGAGACAAGGAGGGATGGATGAATGTGTGTGTTTCGTGGACCTTTGTGTATGCAAATATGTGATAGTGTATGTGTGGATGGGTCTTTGTGTTGTGGTGTATGCATGTATGATGTATGTATGTACATGTGCATGGGTTTGCACCTTTATATTTTATAAACAACACATGAATGCACATACATGTGCACAAGAGCTCATGTAACTTCTCTGATTCAAACTGCTGAATTTTGTCTAGGGTTGAGGAGTGGCTATCTTTTTTGTCACCTGGAAAGTGGGAATGATAATATTTGTGTTTCTCAAAGGAGTCTAAGCACAGTGTAAATATAGGCTATTTAAATAATAGCTTCTGCTCTGATCAGACCCCTGAGCGTGATTTTCCGAGTCTAACCCCTTGATGGAGTAGAATTCAGGAATGCAAGAGGATAGAAAAACAAATACAGTTTGATTTTCAAGGGACTATCATTAAGTCAGAATCTGTCCTTATTGACATTATATATTAGCCTTGGGAACTGGATGCTAAATAGAATCACAACTCACGTTTCTGTTATCTGTTCCTGCTTCTGTACAGACATTAGCTGGCTTTCAGCCCTATATCAGAGCCCATCCACATCCTCCCAGAAATTCAGAGGACACAGACTGACATAGGGATAGGGTCAGCAGCCAAGATGTTGAGCTGGGGTTGCTTGAGCTGTCCCATCTCATTTTAGTTCAATTAAATTCAATAAGAAATTATTAAGCATGTACTTTATGCAAGCCCTTGTGCCAGACCAGAGGGAACAAAGCCGAATAATACACACACACACACACACACACACACACACACACACACCCCTTATTGGATTTTTAAGAAATTGGAGCACAAACAGAATTGGGAAAATGGATAACCAAAGCAGATTTTGGTCCATGCCAAATAAATAATTGTGTTGAACTTTTAACTCTTCCACCAGTTTCCTTTAGATGCCATGAGGCACGCTAAAGGCATGAGATTGCTTGGCACATATTAAGGGCTTAGTAAATGCTTTTTAATCAATTCATTTGCTGTTGTTGACTCCAGAAACATGGCTTGCTTTAGGTAATAAAACAACAAACTCATAATGATTTGGATCCCTCTGAAACTCCATTTTTAGAGAGTTGGAATGTCAGAGCTTGGAGGGCTCTGGGATAATGAATCTAATTATTTCATGTTACAGATGGGGAAACTGAGGCCTAAGGAGATGAGGTGATTTTCTTGAAGGGGACACAGTGACAGTGAAGTCTAGTAGACAGAATATTGGCTTGAAGTTAAGAGATTTGGGGGCATCTAGTCACTGACTGATACTTTGTGGCTTTGTGACTATAGGCAAGTTGCTTCCCTCTTTCTGAGGCCTGGTTTCAATATTTTAGGGATAGGGGCCCAATTTGTGATTCCATTGATATTAGAGATTCCTTTAACATCATATGCAACTTAGAGCTTTAGAGACCTGCCAAGAACACTGGGAGAGGTTAGCAGAATTGCCCAGAGTCATACACAACCAGTATGTGTCAGAGTCAGGACTTAAACGCAGGTCTTCCTATCTCTAGGGTCATTTCTCTGTCCATTAAGTCAGACAGAATGGAGGAGGGGATAACCATGCCTGTATTATGCACCACACAGAGGGAAGAGCTTCTCTGTAAATCTTCCTTCAAGGATATGTGATTTCATCTATGATGTTTCCCCTGCTGCTGCTGATCTCCTCTCTGTCATGCCTCAGTTGATGGTCTTCATGAGTTCTTGCATTAAAAAACTTTCTGCTGGCTAGTGACCAAGCAATGAATCAGCTGCTCTTCACTGTGAGAGACTCAGCATTCCAATTTGTTGCCAAGATCAGAATGGAAGCCTTTTCCTTAAGGACCCAGTAGAGCTTGTCCTCCTTGGGCTTAGTATCTGAGAATCAGAAGGCAGCTTTACACATCCAGAGAGTACTAGAAGAAGATGTTGACAGATGATTGTCATTTTTACTTAACTTGTGTGAATCTTATTGTCCCAGTCAGACTGGAAGCTCCCTGAGGGCAGGGTAGGCAATGGTATAGTAAGAGGAGTAGTGGACCTGGAGTCAAAGGACCTCAGTTTGAATCCCTGCTTTTCCACCTACTTGTGACCTTGAGGAAGTTGCTTAATCTTTCTGGGCCTCAGTTTCTTCCTCTGTAAAATAGGGAGAGGGAATGGACTAGGTGGTCTCTGAGGTCCTTTCCAACTTGAAAACCTATGATTTTACCCTTCTACCCTTTCTTCCTTTTTTTCTTCCTCCTCCCCCTTTTTCCTTCTCCTCCTCCTGTTGTATTCTGCTTAGCATGGGGGAAAGCCACGATGATTTAAATGAAGTTGAAAAAAATGTATTTTCTAGTTTAGGATCTATATCACAAGAACCAGGCTGTTGTCATGAAGAAAATGTGATTTCCCAGGAAAACTGGGCATTGAGTGTAATGGAGTATTCCTCTAAGGACAGATGGGTGGAAGATGCACCCATTTCAGTTTGATGTCAAGCAACCATTTCTGGACACTTGGAGCTGTCCAAATGTGGAATGAACTGCTTCTGAAATAGTGTCTTGCACCTCCCTGGAGATTCCCTTTGGGGTATGTTATAGGGAGATTCCTTTTATGCATGGGCTAGATTAGATGGCTGCTGGTGTGCATCTCAGTTCTCTAATTCTGGGATATGGAGTAAACAGGGAGAGTCCTGAAGTCTAGATGGAAGGCTAACTCCACACAGACAGCAGGAGTAGTAGAAAGTGCATTGTGTTAGGAATGGCAGGACTGCATTTGAGTTCCAGCTCTGCTACTGCACTGCCAGTGTCCTTGGGCAAATAACCTCTTTGATCCCATTTTTTCACCTGTAAAATGGCTGAGAAGGAGGTGGGTTAGAGCCCCAATGATCTCCAGGGGCCCTTCCAGCCCTAAATTTATGACCCTCTGATTCCTCGATATGGTTCCTCCTCCATTACTTCAGCCGAAGGTGTTGAGCTTGCTCCATTAAGTAGAGAGACAGAGGAACGTCAGTAGAATTTGGTTATTGGGGAAAATGTGCCTCTTCCTGTTCCTCCCCCACCCTGTTGTATTTATATCAATCAATTGATAAATGTTTATTAGGCACCTACTATGTGCCAGGCACTGTGAAAAGCACTGGCCATATCTGGACAGAAGCATGTAGAGAAAATCTTCAAGTATCTCTAGGTAAGAATTTGCCCCTCTAGCTATAACAAGGAATTGATTTTCATGAGCTGGATGGGGCTGGCTAAATAACTCCTGGGACCTGGGGGTGCCAGAGCCATGCTGCCATTGGTTTTCATCGGCCCTAAGGAGTGAATTTGAATGGCGGTTTCCCCTTGGTTGTGGTGGAGTTCATGAGGAGCTCTTGGAGGCTTTATTTATGCTGCTGGTTCCAACACCTCAGCTCAGCACCTACTGAAACCATCAGAATTCCCTTGTCACTGGAAGGAACCCCTGCTCTATGAGAGCCCTGCTTCCTTCGCTATTTTAGTCAGACCTCATTAATTCTGACCAGGTTAACTCAGAATCCTTGTACTTTGGATATGAGATGGGTTGAGCCGGGCTTTTGAGTTTCTAGGAACAAAAAAAAAATATCAAAGAATTGTAAGATTTAGAAACACATGGGACTTTAGATATTCCCCAGTATAGAACCTTAACAGAAAAGGCACCAAGAACTAGGGAGATTTTTGACTTCTCCAAATAAGCCAAAGATTACAAAATTTACAAGCAGTTCTACTGTCTCTAAGTTCATTGTTCCTATTTACTATATCTCGGAGGCTTGCTGAAGAAATGAAGAATACGAACAAGATTGTAGGAGCAATGTTTAACCTGCTTTAGAGAACAAACTTTTCTAGCACTTATCAGGGCTCCTTTGCATATAAACAAGTGATTATCTTTTAGAATCACAGAATCTCCAAGGTGGAGGGGTCCTGAGACTGTTGAATCTGACGGAATTGAAAAATTGTCCCCTTTCTAGCATTACCAGCAAATGATCATCTGAGTTTTGGAGAAGAGAAACCACTCCATTCTGGGATAGCTTTGACTGTTAGCAAATTTCTCCTTTGACTGGGGCTGAAATCTGTATTTTTTCAACTTCTACCTATTGCTTTTCCCTCTCACTAATCTCTCTTCCACATGACAGTCCTTCAGTACTTTAAGAGAGCTATCATGAGGCAGCTAGAAGGTGCAGTGGATAGAGCACCACCCCTGGAATCAGGAGGACCTGAGTTCAAATTTGACTTCAGAAGCTGACTAGCTATGTGACCCTAGACAAGTCACTTAACCCTGATTGCCTAAAAACAAAATCTTGTGCAAGAGAGTTATCATGTTTCTCCTGAGTCTTCTTTCTGATAGGTTAAACATCCCTGTCTCCTCAGATCAGTCCTCAAACAAGACAGCCTTGAAGTCCTTCATAGCCTGGTGGCCTTTCCCTAAATGACCTCTAGTTTTTCAATGTCCTACCCAAGGCTCATAATTAAACACAACCCTCTTCATGAAATCTGGCAAAGGCAGAATACAGTGGCACTATAACCTCCCTATTCCTGGATGCTATGTTCAAGAGAGTATTAGCGTTTTTGACTGCCACGTTATATCCAAATCTCTAGCTGAGCTTTCGGTCCATTAGAATTCCCAGATCTTTTTCAGAAAACTGCTTTCCATTCACGTCTCCTCAATCTTATATTTGTGGGGGTGATTTTTTTTGGCATCCAGCTCTACATTTATTCCTACTGAATTTCATCTTAATCAGATTTAGTCTAATTGCCTTGAGCCTTGTGAGATCATTTTGGATCTTGACTCAATGTGTTCTCTGTCCCTCCCAGGCTTGTGTCTTCTGCAAGTCTGAGGAGCATTCCATCTGTGCCTCAATCCAAATTATTGTTAAAAAAGAGTTAAACGAGGCGGCTAGGTGTTGCAGTGAATAGAGCACTGGCCCTGGAGTCAGGAGGGCCTGAGTTCAAATCCGGCCTCAGACACTTAACACAGAAACTAGCTGTGTGACCTTGGTCAAGTCACTTAACCCCAATTGCCTTCCAAAATGCAAAAAAAAGAAAAAGAGAAAAAGATAAAACAGTTAAACTTCATAAGGCACAAGGCCAGACACTGATCCCTGGAATCATCCACTGGAGACCTCTTGCTACTTTGACAATGAGCCAGTAATGATTACTTTTTGGAGACCAACCACCCCACTATGAATCTGTCTGATAGTATTACCATCTAGGCTGTATTCCCCTTTTCTCCATGAGAATAAGTAAGTACAAGAAACTTTACCAAAATTTTTGCTAAAATCTATTCAGTCATTTTCCACATGTATCTCACTCTTTGTGACCCCATTTGTTGTTTTCTTGGCAAAGGTACTGGAATAGTTTGCAATTTCCTTCTCCAGATCATTTTCCAGATGAAGAAACGGAGATAAGCCTGGTAAAATGACTTGCCCAGGGCCACACAGCTAATGAGTATCTGAGGCCAGATTTGAATGCAGGAAGAGGAGTCTTCCTGATTCCAAGCCCAATGCTCTATGCACTATGGTGCCCCCAACTGTCCTTGCTAAAATCTAGGTATATTATATTGACAATATTCCCCTCATTTATTAGTTTTTTAGTTCATTCGTTAGTTCAACAGCAGACTGAGTTACCTTGATAAGTAGTGATCAGTCTGTCACTAGAGAAGCCCAAACAGGGACTACATGTTGGTCTGCTTCTCACGGAAGTTATATAGAAGATTCCTATATGAAGAGAACAGTTGGATGAGACATTGTGTATTAGGAGAAAGAGCATTGGATGTAAGAGTCAAGAGTTCAAGTTTCAGTCCTGGCTCTGCTCCTCGATACCTAGTGTGAGATAGATGTACAGAATAATAGTTGCATCATCTGCTGCAAGAAGTTATTCTCAGGAAGGTGCTTTGAAAACTTCAAAGGGGTTGTGGATATGGAAATTACTATTGGATAGATTTTGTGATCTCTTCCTCCTCACATGTTCTTCAATCACTTTGTCTGATCTCTCTTTTGCTCCCAATACGCTCTACCCTGTATCATACATTTTTGTATCTATGTCCAAGCTCCCCTTCTCCCTTTGGACTGGAAACTCCCAGAGGGCAGAGCTGCAACTTTCATGGTGTTTGTATCTCTAGCACTTGAGACAGTAAGCACATTGTATTTGTATGTAACGTTCAATTCAACAAGACTTTATTGAGTTGGGCATGGTGGCACATGCCAGTAAGCTCTGCTATGCTGGGGAGAGTCTGAGGCTTGTGATGTTCCTTGAGTTCAGGAATTCTGAGCTGCAGCAAGGCTAAAGCTGGTCATGTCCACACTGGTCTGGCACCAACATGGGGCATCTGAAAGGGGGTGGAGGGCATACCAGGCTGCCTAAAGAAGGGTGGAAAGGAAATGGAGCAGGTCAATGCTTCCATGTTCAACAGTGTTGGGTTTGTGAGTAGTCCAGGCTGGGTGAGATAAGGAATCCCAGTCTAAAAATACAGAAACAAAAAGAAACAAACAAAAAAAAACTTCACCAAAAATCTTCATTAAACACTTGCACAAAAGGCCCTATGCACAGTTGTGTGGATGGTTACAAAGCTATAAGACCAGAACAGAACAAAACAAGACCAAACGACCCCAATTCTTGTTCTTCCCCTCTGTTCTTTAAGTCATTTCCCTGATGGGATAAGTCTAAGGAGATCATGGAATTTCAGAGTTTGGGAAGGATTTCAGAGCACAAAACTTAGACTGTCAAAGCTGGAAAGAAACTAGTTTTATAGATAGGGAATCTGAGCCCCAGGGAGGGGCGATGCCTTTCCCCAAGTACCAAAGGAGGTCTTCTGCCTGCAAGTCCACATACCACTTCTACCTCTTGAAGCCAGTCTATGCTTCCCCTCCCCCTTCCCAGGGAAAGATGAATGAAGCCTTTGTCTTCCCGTGACCTTAGGGAGGGTGGCCAAGGTTCTGGATGGGACCTGGGAGCTGTTTCCCAAGGACAAAGATGGGGATTAGAGGGAGACCAAGGGGGGCAGGGTGGGAGAGAGGCAGTAGGAGAGAGGTAGGAGGTGGGCAGATCAATGGTGTTCAGGCTGGTTCTTGGGGAGAAGGGAGGTTTGGCAGGGAAAGGGATTGTTTATTTTCTTTGACCCCCACCCCCACCCTCACTTGAAGGCCAGGGTTTCGTTTGTTTGTCTTACAGTTCTAAGCTCGGAGGGCACAGGGTGTTGATGAGGTTAAAGAGATCACTGACGAAGAGCCTATTGATTTTAATTACCCAGAAACAGCCCACAGGGACAAAGGACTTTGGCGATCAGTGTGTGGGGAGTGGTGGAGGTGGGGGGAACCAGGCTGCAGTTCTGGGGAAGGACAGATTAGATCAGCATCCCTCATTACTTCCATAGGATTGGGGGGTGGGAGGGAGACGCGGAAATAGTTCCTTTGGTTTATTTTTATTTTTAAAGTAATAATCTCCCTGCCTACCCTTCAATCCCAAGCATGGAAGGTTGGAGGAAGAAGGCACAATTACCTATTGTCGATATTAATTCAATTACATCCAGGTTATTTATTAGGTATTATGGAAAAGCAATTCCTGCCCTTGGTGGGGAGGGAGGTTTTGAAAACCTGTTCACTCTCTTCTCCCTCAGGAAAATTCTTCAGTGATTAGAATTATAGGTAAATGGAGCACTGGATTCTGGTAAAGAGAACCTGGCTTCAGTCCTGGCTTTAGTACTTTATGGCTGTGTGACATTAGCTAAGTCAGATAGCTTCTCTGAGCTTCAGTTGTTTTTTTTTTTTTATCTGAAAAATCAGTAGTTTGGATCAAATGAACTTTATGAACCCTCCCAAAATCTAAATAGATACATTCCCTGGCAGACAGAGGGAAGGAAGGGAATAACCTGCAAAATGGGCTGCTTGGATACAAATCCTGATGGGCCACTTGCTGTGCCCTGATTCTGGTCTAGCCTAGAGTTGAAAGGTCATTTCCTCTGGAGCCTGGATCAGTTGTCACTTTCTCCATTTGACTTACACATAGCCTTCAATCCACCAACATATCTGGCTAGATGCCACATAGACATCTTTGACACACCTAGCTTGGATCATTCATTTATTTAAACATCTATTGAGTGCCTACTATATGCTCTATGCTGGTGCATGAAAGGAAGATAAATAAATAAAGCACAGTCCCTACCTTCAATCCGGTAAAGTAGTTAAAACAGGGTCCTATGCATTGTGCATAGTGCTAAAGATACAAATACTAAAGAGTCCCTGTCTTCAAAGAGTTTACATTCTAATAGTGGAGACCACCAGTATAAGGGAGAGTTTTAACCAAGGATGTTTTGGTTTGTTTTGCTTCTGTTCCCTGCCCCCCTTCTCCAAAGCCACTTTGCACTCAAGGTACCAGAAACTCCCCCGCTAATTCTGACATCTTCCCATCTGGAAGTTCCATCTTAGAGCCAGGAGTCCCTTTGACAAAGAAGGACTCTCTTTACTGGTCTCTAATTTATTCTCCTTTAGGGCTTAGTCAAATTACATCTTATTCATTGGGAGAATAGGTAAGGAAGAGAAAACCCTATTTTCAGCACATCCCAAAATGGGCCAGATCCCAAGACCCAGCCCAGGAATATTTCTGAGTTACCATAAGCTTGAGACAGTGCCCTGAAAATGGCAGGAGACTAGGTGTTGGCCCTTGCTCTAGACTAGGCCCAGACTTATCTTTTACTAGACTAAGGTCAAATGGACTTATTAAGGATGCCAAATGATCCTCAAATATAGTAACCTCTGGACTAGATGTTGTACAGATGCTAATAGAGGCACCTATTTCTAAAGCACTTTAGTTTCCAAATGACTTTCCTCGAAACTTTTCCATGAGGTCAGGAGCACAAGTAATATCAATCCAAATTTACATCCGAGGAAACTGAGGCTGGGGGGAATAGAAATGACTGGGTAGAGAAGTCAAGGCTCCTGACTCTGGCTTTTCTATGACACCACAGTCCCTGTGACTGAGTGGCAGAGGTATTTTGTAAATGAAATTCCAAAGTGGGGAGATGTGAAGTTAGTCATGCCTAATCTCTTCCGTTCTAAGTATTAACTTCTCACGTGGGGAGTGGTTCCCTTCACTTACATGAGCTGTAGTGTCTACTTTTTAGTAAACACTCTTTTGCAATCCTTAGTAGACAGTCTTTGTGAATTGTTGTGGCCAAAAATATACTAATCATACCTTGGTCATTCAGTTGGCCTCAGAGGCACATACAGGGGAGAAACAATTAAGGACAAATTTTTTTTTCAGTTTTCAACACAACATGTATTATTTATCACACAGAATTTCTTGAAATGAAAATTTATTGTTACATATTTTGAATCCCCTTATGGTCTGCTATGCACATGACATGCTATTATTTTTTTCTTTCTTTGTATTTAAGTTCCAATATTGAAGTTTAAGATATGTTTTTGTTTCTTTTCTCTATTCTCTAATTCTCTATTATGTTCTGAACCTTAAGTTTAAAATTCTAAAAAAAAGAAAAGAAAGAAAAAAAATCAAAATCAAACCTTTACCGTTTTACTGACTTTTTATATTATGCACTTAACAATTATAGCTTTACAAAGTTTCATGGAATGAAATTTCTTTTCAATGTTATACCAGTTTTATAGCACTGTATTATAATATTGAATAGATTAGATAGCTGAATACCATGAACTAAGATTTGCTATAGGAAAAAAAAGAGTGACACTATAAAATCTTTAGTCAACTTTTCACACTTAAGGTACATAGAAACCAAAACACTTAGAAATATTTACAGACTTTAAGAGTGTTCATTCCATGTTCCATAGGGAATACATAAAATCACAGCTATAGTCCTTAACAGCTTGTAGCTTTGTGTCCAGACAAGTAAAGAACTGAAAGAGCAAGGATTTTTTAAACGGATGTTATTTTATGCAATACTTTGGAAGCTTCCTAATACAACTCAAGCTTAAATTGTAAGGACAAATCTTTCATTTTCAGATACCCATACTGCTTCCCAGGAAAATATGACATAATCTAAAGGTAGGTGAGGATGAATCTACTAGAAGACAACATTCAAACTCATTATTTTATATCTTGTCAGCAACCTCATGATGATTTCTGTTCAGCCATTCCTTGATGGTGGTTAGGGCTATGATTGCAGCTGGCTCATTTGGAAATCCTAGTTCAGGGGGAAAAGATCAGCACCACAAACTTCAGAGTATACAGACAGATCAAACAAACAGGCTTCCAAACTGTCCAACCATTATATCAATACCAAATCACAGTTACCAGAGAGGGAAGCATCAACATCTGGGTTTTCAAAGCCGGAGGGCTCTCAACGACCGCTTCCCAGAGTCTCATCTGGTCAAATCATACAACACTTCTCAAAGTGAGCCCCCGACAAATTTTTTTTGTTAAATTGTTAAAATTTTCAGCTTATAGAAAATGCTGATACATGCAGGAAATACACAGCCTGGGTAATATCAGACTATAGATTGACCTTGATCCAACTTGTTGTCAATGTGTTGTTCAAAGATGAGAGGGTCAGGTTGGTCCTGACTGCTGATT
Organism: Gymnobelideus leadbeateri; assembly: GCA_011680675.1. Lineage (NCBI taxonomy): Eukaryota > Metazoa > Chordata > Mammalia > Diprotodontia > Petauridae > Gymnobelideus > Gymnobelideus leadbeateri. The sequence continues at coordinate 119,485 of WOXC01010998.1, read as the reverse complement.
GAACTTTGGTGAGCTTAGATCTTGGTGGGAAACTTGGCACAAAGGAGAGGCTTCAGAGAGGAGGCACCTTGGTCTGTTTGGAGAATTGGGGAATAGAGAAACTGAAATACTTACCCCCCATAGTACTCAGCTGATTTTTACTTTTCCTCTGGGAAAGGGATTAATTGATGCTACTAGCTGGGAAGCTATGGAGAATTACAGAAAGAAGGATGGGAGTGATTTTCTGGGAGTTACAGAGAACTGTGCTAGGCATTATGCAATGACGTTGAGAGGTGATGCCTGCTGAAGATACACCCAATGCATAGCTATAGGTAATTAAAGCCATATAGGACTCCAGGAAAGGTTGCCCATTGGCAAATTTTTCTATTTTCCATGAGCTCTTTTGGTTTCCTCCAAATTGTAAATAATTATTTTTTCCTTGAGCTTTGTGAATGATGTGCTTTTAAGAAGAGTTGGTGATGACACACTGCTTGGCTTGTATAGTGATGGAGTCCATGGGCTCCCCTCAGTGGACCTCATGGATTAGGGCAGTATGTTACCCAGCTCCTGACAGAGACTCAGAATGCAGATTGAAACATGCGTTTTTTGGTCACATCCAATGTGGGAATTAGTTTTCCTTGACTACATATGTTTGCTACAGGGTTTTGTTTTCCTTTTTTTTCTCTTTTCCAGTGAGAGGCGGGAAAGTGGAAAAGAGAGAATATAAATGCAAGGGGCCAAGAAGGCAATCCTCCTTTCACAGCCACTGGTGAGAAAATCATATGTGCATAGACATCTTCTTTCCAGCAAAAGGAAATATCAGGGAGCTGTCCACAGGTTCACCCAACTCTCTGATAAGCTACTGGCTACAGCAAAGTTCCCATATCCCTTGGGAATGGGTAAATAAGTCAGAGATGTGAGTAATCCTCTCAAGTATTATATCCACCTTCTTGTCATGGGAACACATTTCATAGCTTACAAAAAGTGATTTTTTTCCTCACAATAACTTTTGAGAGAAGGGTCAGGAAAGTATTATGAATGCCATTTGACAGATGAGAAAACTGAGAGTCAGATGAGAAGTGTGATTTACTTAACACCAGGGAGTCAAGCTCAGTTGGCATTTTCCCCTGTCTAGACACTTCCAATCAAGTCTGGAGCTGACTGACAAATACACAGCTGTTTGGGAGCTGAAGCTGTAACTGTCAGTAAATTCCTGGATTTGCTAATTGTCCTTCTTCTGTCGCTGTGGCTGGGAGCCATGGGTACGTTTTTGATGCCAGAGGTTAGGAGTCCTTTCCATTTTCCCAGCAGCTCTGCTGCCTTCGAGCTCACAAGGTGGGCTCCCCATACAATCCCACTCTCTACTCTGGTCAGAGACCAACCATGTCTAACTGAATGAAATTGACCTGTTTAAGGTCTCTCCACTCCAGCTAAATTATTTGATCATAGCCACAGACATCTGTTTAGGTCAGTAATTGGTTGTTTAGAAGAGCTGGGAGCTGTTTCTCATACGGGAGCAGTGGGGGTCGGGGGGAGACAAGGAGGGGTTGGCCAGCAGAGGAGAGCAAGGGAGACAGGTGCTTGACAGAGCCCTGTCTGCCTCAGATAAGCCATGCAGATTAACTGCTGGCTCTCTATCTCCCTTCTGGGGCTCAGTAATCCCCTTTAGCGGTTTCACTCCCAGGGACAGAGCCCAGGGCAGGAAGGAACCTCGTCCTTCTCTCCTCTCTTCAAATACCCCTCTGCCCATACCCTTTCTGGAATCTTGTAGATTTCCACCATACAATTAGTTTTAAATGTCAATTTCACACTGGCTCAAGTTGAGAAAAAAGGAAAACCGGTAGGCACCAGGTGCCTGTTGCAAATGAGTAGTAGGGAGAGGCTGGGGCTGCTTTCCTCCATATCTTGACTAATGGTGATAATGATAACAATATTACTAATAATCATGTATATTTCTGTAGCTCTTTAAGGTTTATAAACAACTTTTACAATAACCCTGCAAGAGAAAACTAGGTGAGCAGCCAAGTCACACCCCCTCTCTGAGCCTTAGTTCAGAGGGGAATGATAATATTATTTGCATTGTCTACCGCATAAATGAATACCCAAGGAGCTGTTGTGAAAATCAAAGGAGAACAGTTAATGTTGGAAGCAAGAAAGGAATTTCCCAGGAGGGTCATGTCCATAAGAAGGGAGTGGGTTAGGGAGTGAACTGGAGGGCAATGCTATGTGAGTTATTCAAAGGACTTGCGGTTGACTTGGGGGAGGAAGTAGGATAAGACAGCCACCTTCATATGTGGTTAGGGAGCTGGGTCTGAAATCACAAAGACTTGAGTTCAAATCTAGCTCCAGATACTAAATCCTGTGTGACCCTGGAGAAGACACTTAACCTCGGTCTACCCCCAGTTACCTTTAACTGTAGAATGGGGATAATAATAACAGCTCTTTCTTAAGGCTATTGTGAAGATTAAATGAGCAATATTTGTGAAGCCCTTAGCACAGTGCTTGGCACGTGGGTGATGCTAATAAATTCTGGTTTAGTTGAAAGGCTGTTCTGTGAAGGTGGATTAGCATTGTTCTGCTTGGCCTCAGAGGGCAGAACTAAGACAATGGGTAGAAATGTCTGAGAGGTGTATTTCAACCCCATGTCGGGAAATATTTCCAAATAACTAGAACTGTCCAAAAATGGAGTAGGCTATCTCTGGAGTCCCTCATTAAAAGCCTTTTACATTTTTAAAATTTGATTTGCATTTGTGTTATGAACTCAGTCACTTACAAACATGAACATTTGATTATACAAAGAAGAGCGAAAAAGAGAATTCTGTATGAAGTCATGAACTCCTGTGAGACGTGTATATATGTATATATATTCCAGAGTGTTTAAGGAGAGGATGGGTGGTAGCTGGCATTTATAAAGCCAGCATTTATATTTAGAGCGTCAAGGTTTGCAAAATCTTATGCCCTATAGTTTGCTATTATTTCCATTTTTACAGATGAGGAAACTGAGGCACAGAGACGTTATGTGACCAAACTAGGATCATACAGCTAGTGAGTACATCCAGACTCAGATTTGAATACAGGTCTTCTTGACACCAAAGCTCTCTATTGTGCCACTTAGTGGCTTCTGAGGTGCCTTAATTCTCTGATTCTATGACCCCTTGAAAAGCAAAATATTAATCTTAGTAATGCTACAAAGTGATTTTTCTGCTTGGAGTTTTTTTTTCCAATTTCAAGATTTTATTGAAAAATTTCAAATTAATAATGATCAAGCAGCCAGAGGAGCCCATGGTCCATAATTCTCTAATGGTTAGTCTCTGTTCCCCCTTTCTAATGAGATTGGAGCCAGGATGTTCAATTTACAGCATTTATTAGAGGACATAAACCTTCATGAGCCAAAACTCCTTCAGTTCATGGCCCTCAGGGCTGTGGGACTTTCTCCCTTTCTTGATCCTTCCCACTTAGGGATTTGGAACTCAACTGGGAAGCTTTGGGTGCTGTAGGGTTCAAGGGAAGGGCTGTCTCAAAGCAGAACTACCACATATCTGAGTTAGTCAAGCTACTGCCCTTTAGTTGGAGCCAAGTTCTGGTTCTTGTACCCTCCAGTTGTATGACATAGGACAAATCACATGACCTCTCTAGGTCTCGATTTTCTCACCTGTAAAATGGGGATAATAATAGCACCTTTCAGGGTTATTGTGAGGATCAAATTAGATAATTTTTGTTAAATGCTTAGCACATATTAAGTGATCAATAAATGCTTGCCCCTCTTTCCCTCCTTTCTTTCCCATACATATGCACATCAATCTATCTATCTATCTATCTATCTATCTATCTATTTATCTATCCATATATACATGTATATCTATCACACATAAAATAAACATACGTAAATACATGTATTTATGAAAATATATATGCAAATATTTGCATGCATTTACATATACTTATTTTCATATTGTGAGAGGCAACATGTTATGTTGGGTAGAGAGGTGGATTTAGATTCGGGAGGACCTAGGTTTAAGTTTCCCCTACTACATGTAATCATTGGCATTTGGAGAACTTTACATATATTATCTCATTTGACCTCACAAAAACCCTGCTATTACTGTGTGCATTGGCAGGATTTGAACTCAGCTCTTCCTGACTCCCACATGAACACTCCATCTGACACAGCGCCCAGCTGTTCCACATACACAGTGGTTATGTGGCCCTAGGAAAGTCATAGGCATCAACGAGAAGATTGACACCACAGCTCTGGTACATACAGACCCAGCAAACATGTCCAGAATTTCAGCATGATTGGGACCAACTCAGCTGATTCCAAATTTTACCAGAGTATTTCAGGTACTGTGGAGCAGTGAAGAGAGAGCCAGCCTTGGAGCTAGTAAGAACTGGGTTCAGGTCTAGTATCTGAATGTTGGGCAGATAGCTTAATCTCTCAGTTCTCTAGGTAACTCTCTGAGACTGTGAATTTGGATAGAAGGTGCTAACCTGCATTGGGGGAGGGAATTTCCTCACCTGGGAGTTCCCTAGAAACAGCAAACTCACAGGTCAGTCCAGCCCCTGTCCTATCTGATTGAATACTTGCATGTAAGCCTGTTATATAAGCTGTCTCCTAGAACAGGAGGATCTTGGGGGGAGGGCTTGTTTAGTATTTGTCCTTGTATTTGTAGTACTTACCACAGTGCAATTATTAAAGCTTGCTGATTGACTGAAGACATGAAAGGTAGAATAATTGGCCCTCCCTCCATCCCTTCCCAAGCTATTAGCTTCTGAACAGTGATAGGAACTTTACTGATCTAAATATGGTGCTGAAGTAGTCAGAAGTCAGTTTGAGGCTGGGGTCCTACTCAGGCTGGCCAGGGGCTCAGTCTGGGCCAGAGGTTGAGGGGCAGATCTGTTATAAGGTCAGAGAGTTGAGTCTGAGGCTCAGACAGTATGCAATTTAGGGTCAAGGCTTAATCTGGGGATGGGGAGCAGAACTTTTTAGAAAAGTAAGCCTAATTGGCCCACATGTGCCTTTGACCAATGGTCTAATTCTCATTAGTTCTCATTGCTACATGTAACGTGAGATGTGGCTGAGAGAATGCTCTGTGTCCATATAATGATAGTTCACTAGCTGAGCCCCTAGAATATGCCCAGCAAATGACCTGCCTTAAGAAAGCCCGTGTCTAATGAGCAGAGGATTAGGGGACCTGCTCTACTAATTAAAGGGAACTGACCTAGGTGGTCTGCCCTCCATCTGCAGAGATTATAGTAAAACCCACTTCAGGAAACCCATGACTGTGGCCACAGCATTACTCAATTTGGAGATTGGATGCAGTCAACAGAGAGCTAATGTGAAGAGGCTGTTCCCAATCTCCATGCTCACACTGAGCCCTCAGAAATCAGCTGGTGGCTTAGCATCCACCCTCCCCTCTCCTCCACCTCTAAAGAAGGCCACACCAAGGGATAACTTGTGAGTCCTGGAATGGGGGTGAGGAGACCTGGCCTGGGGACCCAGTACATACCACATATTATCTGTGTGATTGTGAGTTAGTCTGCCCTCAGTTTTATCTACCTCTATCTTCCTGTGCTTTGTGACTCTATAAGGATAAACTCTTGGTTATCTCTGCCCTGTGCCCATCCAAAATCTATGGCCCTGCCCTTTGCTTCAATCAGTAGGATTTCTTGCTGAGGCTCTTGTGGACCCCATTAAGCACTCAAAGAATAGCAGATCTTGGAGGGAGCTCAGAACATAGGATGTCAGAGCTTGGAGGGGCCTTAGAGATCATCTGGGTTCCATATTATAGAAGAGGAAGCTAAGAACCAAAGGGAAGGGATTGTCCCTGTGAGCTAGGTGATGGAGGGAAGGGGATGAGCAGGCAGTTGGAGCTGTGGATGGGCTTAGATATCCTGAGTCTGTGAACATTGCATCCTTTTTTTGGCTGTTGGCTAGGCAGATACATGGCCTATAGTTCTGTTTCATAAACTTAGAACCCATCAGACACTCTTTTGGCACTACTTATCACAATGCCCAAAATATTGTGATTGGGGAATATGGTAGTGTCTCTCCAACAAAGATCTCTGGATACTTTTCTGTTGTCTTGTTTCCGTTTTAAGGTTATATCTTTTCTCTGTGAAATCTTGAGGGATTTGTTCCTCTCTAGTCTCCTCCCCCAAGACTATGAGATCCCTAAGGAAAGAGATACCTCCTTATCCCATTTACCCCAAGAGGGAAGCACAGGAGTGGTACCCTCTAGAGCAAGCCCCTGTTGAATAAATTAAGGGAGGAAAGAATGGGTCTGAGGATGGTGATGGTGGTGATGGGGTCCCTCCCCCCCTCCTTATCACCCTTCCCTCTTCAGTGGTATTGGCATTGACCATAGAGATGGATGGAATTAGCAGAATGTAAACTTTGGTAGATCGTAAGCTCCTTGAGGGTAGGGGTGGTCTTATTTTTTTTTATCTTTTTGTTTCCAGCATGTAGCTTAATGCCCTTGTATGTGTAGGTGCTTAGTAAATATTTGGTGAATAGAAGTTAAAGTAAGGCATATTTCAACTCAATCAAAAAAATCTGAACCCAAACTTCCTAATAATCAGAGATGTCCAAAAGTGTAGTGAACTACCTTGGGATCAATCAGATTATAAACCTTTATTAAGCTCCCACCACATGCCAGGCACTTTGCTAAGTACTGAAGATATAAAAAGAGGCAAAATACAGTCCTTGCTCTCAAGAAACTTACAATCTAATGGGAGAGACAAGATGGTAACAGATACACACAAAGCAAACTGTATTCAGGATGAATAGGGAATTGTTGCCTCTCAATGACATCAGGGAGGTGATGTCTTGACTTGCAAGAGAATTGAATATAAGTGAGGCAAGGCTATGCAAAGTCAACAACCTCATTCCTTCAGAGTCATCTGGGTCCAGAGGCAAGATATAGGTCCGAATGGCTGGAGATGGTCCTAGATGCAGCAGGAGACTTTGACCTTTTTAAGCTAAGGTCTTTCCCAGGTCTCAGTTTGTCTGAGGCAACACACATTCAGTGGGTAAGGTAGAGGCTAGGTAAGAAATGAAGCAAAAGATAGCTTCTTTTAGCTCCTTCAAAAGATCTCTCTGGGAGGGGAAGACCCTCAGAGTTTCTGGCCAGAACAAACAATTGCTATTTCTATTTACTCTAAGACAACAAAATGCAAACAATGACCAAATGAGGCCTGGGCTAAGACCTATTATTGGAAATAATGATGAATAGGAAATAATTAACAGAGGGAATGTGTTCAGAAAGGTTAGGAAAGGCTCTCTGTATATGATGGAATTTTAGTTAGGACTTTGAGGAAGTCAGGAAAGTATGTAGGTAGAGTGGAGGAGGGAAGGCATTTCAGGCCTAGGGGACAGCCAAAGAAAGTGCCCAAAGGTAGTGAGCAATGAATCTTTGGAATTCTTTCATTGGAAGCTGGATTAACTCTTGCTGGGGTTGATGTAGAGTAGTCCTGTTGAGGTCCCTCTCAAATTTTAACACTCCTAGAACGTGGAAATGGGGTAGCACTCTGACAAGAGCAGATCAAAATGTTTGTCTTTCTACCATCATCTCTGGAAGGCCAGTTCTTTCTTCCCATCCAGCTCAGCTGCCATCATTATCATCATCATCATCATCTTCATCTTCATCAGAAAATCATGAAGCTCTTTCAAGGCTAATTCAGTGCTTTCCTTATAACAACATTATGAAGTTGGTAGGATAGATATTATTATTTCTATTTTATTAAAGAGGAAACAGTTCAGAGAGACTTTTAAAATGTATTTTTTTCAACTAAATAAACATTTACCATCTCTCTCTCCCACTATTCCTACTCAATTGCAAGGAAGAAAGCAAAACCCTTGTAACAAATATTCATAGTCAAGCAAAAAACATTCCCATATCAGTCATGCTCAAAAACTCATCTCCTTTTACATCTTGAGTCTGTCACCCCCTCTCAAGAGGAAAGCAGGATGCTTTCTCATCCATCCCTTGGAACTGTGGCTGATCATATCATTGATCAGAGTTCTTAAGGCTTTCAGAGCTATTTATCCTTACAACATTGCTGTTACTGTACAAACTATTCTCCTGATACTGCTCATTTCCCTCTGCATCAGCTCATACAAGTCTTCCCAGGTTTCTCTGGAATCATCTCCTTATTTCTTGCAGTATTCCATCACATTCACACACTGTATCTTATTCAGTCATTCTACACCACAAAAAGAGTTGCTAGAAATATTTGCATACATGTAGGTCTTTTCAACTTTTCTTTGATCTCTTTGGGGGTAGAGGCCAAATAGTATTTCTGGGTCAAAGGGTAGGCATGATTTAGTGATCTTTGAGGCAGAGTTCCAAACTGTCAGAGAAGCTAAGTTAGAGGGGGGAAGTGATTTCCCAGTAAGTGCTTGAGTCACGTCTTCTGACTCTAAGACAAATATTCTTTCCAGCATACCACATAGCTTTTTAAAATTTAGCCTACTGAGGACCTCACCATGCCCATGGTGGCCATAGGCTTGGGTGGGTATGAGTGGGGAAGAACTCTCATGCCTCTTACTTGTACTCTTATTTTTTTTCTTTTTTCGCTTTTTGATGGGGGGGAAAGCAAGGCAATTGGGGTTAAGTGACTTACCCAAGGTCCCAGGGCTAGTAAGTGTTAAGTGTTTGAGGTGGGATTTGAACTCAGGTCCTCCTGACTCCAGAACTGCTGCCACCTAGCTTCCCCTTGTACTTTCTTATTACCCTCTTCCCTTCTCACCCTGCCCCCCTCCCCCATTGCCTGTCTATATTACAGACAGTCTGTGTCTTTAGTCCTGATTTCAGTGCCATAGGGGTTTTCAGAAAAGGAGACATCAGTTAGTCTCTGATATTAGGGAAGTCTTCTTGGAGGAAGTGTATTTGAGCTAGACCTTGAAGGAAAAGTAGGGTTAGGCCAGGTAGGGAAGAGAAAGGACACTGGAAGGAGGTGGGAGCAGTGGGAAGGTCCGTCTACCTGGATTGGAGGGAGGGGTCATGTTGGGTGGGAGAACAGTATTTTAACCAGTGGAGCTGTCTTAAAAGGGACTGGATGCTTTGTTGGGCAGTGAGAAGCCTGTTACTGGAAGGGTTCAAACCAAGGAGAAGTGTCTGCCTGTCGGGGATGCTAGACAGGAGAGTACTTGCAAGGGAGGGGTGCGGGATTAGATTGGATGATGGCTGCACTCCCTTTGGTTTTGACAACCCTTGCTTCTGCCATTTTATGATTTTCACTGGGAAATGCCTGTCTGTTTAATTTTTTTTCTTTTGTCTCCTTAGTGAGTTTTTCCAAGGCACAGATATATCCTTGTGTGTAGGTAGGGCTAGGGTACAGTCTTTAGTTGGAGTCAAGGCTTATTCTGGGGATGATGTCAAAGCTTAATTTAGGGCTAAAGTTAGGGTTCAGTGAGTGGTAAGGGTCAGGGATTTATATGGGGCTATAGTCAGGGTTTGGTCTGGTACAGGGAGTAGAGTCCAATCTGGAGTCAGGTTAGGGGTTCAGTGTGTGGTTCAGTCTGGGACCTGAGGTTAGAATCCATGCTGAGGTAAAGGACAGGAGTCTATAAGAGACTGAGGTCAAGATTTGTTCTGTATCTGCAGTCAGTTCAGGGCTCTGTCTGGAGCTGGGTTTGTTCTTTAATCTGGATCAGGCTTCCCTCTGGAGCTGGGGTCAAGATTCAGTGTGTGGTACAAGTAGGTCAGAGTCAGGCTCAGGCTCATTCTGGATTTGAGGTCAGGATTCATTCTACGATCTGGGTCAGAGCTCAGTCTGGGACTGAAGTCAGGGTCCATTTTGTGATCTGGGTCAGAGCTCAGTCTGGGGCTGGGGTCAAGATCCAGTGTGTGGTAAGGGCTCAGTTTGTGGTTAGGGTCAGGGCTCAATCTAGGGCATGGGGCAGAGTTTGCTCTAATGGCTGGAGTCAGATCAAGGCTCAGTCTGGCACCTGAGGTCAGGGTCAGGACTAGGTTCAGATTTCATTTCGGGGGCTAAAGTCAGGACCCAGACTTGGGCCAAGTTCAGGGCTCAGTCTGGGGTCACCTTCTGGGACCCCTGTTCCTAGGAGTCCAGCCATAGTCTCACTAGCTCTGAGAACTTTCACCCCTTGATAAGCTGGGGCTCCTCCTGGTTCTGTTTCTGGATCCCCTCCAGCCTTGCTCAGGGTCCGCTGCTCTGGAATGCTTTGTTGATGGAACAACAGAAATGAATGAACAGAACCCAGGAGCCAACTCGGGAAGAATATTCATTTGTTTTACAAGCAAACCTGTTCTTATCAGCCACTACCCAAATGCGAAAGTGTATTTGTCTGCCTGGGATGAAATATAATATTGATGTCACTTTCCAAGAAATATACCATCTGTCGGCCGCCTGGCTGTTGGCTCCCTTGCTGGGTGTTTCCCACCCTTTGCCACTCTGTGTAAACATGCCGACGTTGGCTTGACACCCAGCATCATCAACATCATGGCGGCAGCCACGAGCCCCAACACTTACCCCCGCAGCTGCCAAGGGAGTGGAGGCAATTTATCTCCGTCTCACCTCTCTTAAAACACTTTTATCAAAATTGGCGGTCAAACAGCGCTGAACCATGGTGGCCTCAATCTTAAACGCGGCCTCGCAGATTTTAATTTGGGAAAGATTAATGTACTCTCGAGTGTGGCGGCTGCAGCCCTCCGTTATCTAACCTGATGGCTGTCAGCTAATTTCTGCCCTACGATTGCATAGCCCAGTCTGCATGTTGATGTCTGAAAGCTGGGCACCCGCAGGGAGATAATGGAGAGGGGGAATGGAACTATTTTCTCAAATTTCTTTTAAATTAGAAGATGTTTCCCTGTCTTTGCAAAGCGGCACTCCTGAGTCAATCTCCACCCCCGACCCCCCTTCTGCTTCTCTCCTCCTCCTCCCCAATAGATGCTCTGTGACATAGTAAACATTTCATTTAAAGGGACAGGGCAAGCTTCAAAAGATACCAATATTTCATTAAGGTAACTTTTAGATAGATGACAACTAAGTTTCCGGAACAAATATGGACTCTCTTAGGCAGCTGGATAGCTCCTGCAAGGGCTCAGCTAGAAAGAATTGAGTCTTCAATGCCACCTCCATCGCCAAGGCTCATTTCTACCTCTCTCTATGCCCTCCCTTAGAACATAGGGTGAGAACTAGAGGAACCCTGAGAAATTATTCAGTACAAGCCTCTCACTTTAGAGACAAGAAGTATTTATCAAGTTTGTTTGCTATGTCCGAGGGTATCACCCAGTGTGCTGGGTGCTGGGGGCACAATGACAAAGAAGGAGACAATACCAACTCTTCATTAGGAAGCTGTAGCTCAAGGTCACAGTCAGGATCTGAATCTACGTTCTGACCCCAAATTAGGAGTTTTTCCCATACCCCAATCTGCTCTCATGCTTCCTCAGAGCTGGTCTTATTAGTGGACAGGGTAGGTGGCACCCCACATAATGTGATTTGGGGGGCACCAGAAAGGTACCCAGCTCTTTCCTGCAGCAAAATCTGAAATTCCATCATTGGAGGTTCTTTTTTCGGGGGTTAACAGGACTTACCCATTCTAGGAGTCCTCTATCCAAACATAAACACAGATAACTGAAACTTGACTACTTAGAGACATCTGTGAATTCCTCAATGGGTTTTCTACCCACCAAATGCAGCCAGAAGCACTTCCATCCCTGGGGTAACCAGTCTTCATGAGTTGTTTCAGTTCATCCTCTGGTGAGGATGGTGTTGGTCCTTTCACAACAGACATAGTCTGTTTTCTGGCTTGTACCCAAAAGCTATCCCAGATTGGGAGGAACCTACAAGAGCTTACTCTCCACTGCCATAGTCTTGGGGAGCCTCACTTTGTACAGACCATAAGGCACTGGAGGAGGGCTTTAGGAGAAAGAGACAGGAATGATATTAATAAAAATATAAAATTTTAGAGATGGGAGAAAGCTTAGAGCTCATTCATTCCAACTCATTCATTTTACAGGCAAGGAAATTGAGTACCAGAGAAGGAACACAACTTGCCCAAGGTCAGACAGTAAATTCAGAGCAGAGCTGGGAGTATATCCAGATGTTTCATAGTTCAGGCTACTAAACCACAGCTGTATCTCATTAAGCCATCGTCAGTCATTAACGCCTTGATACGAATCGATTATCAGATGGCTTTTCTTTGGGAAGACAACTGAAGGCAGAGTTTGAGGAAAGGAGAATACTGGTACAGCTGGTGGGGAGGAAGAAGAGGGCACTTGAGGCACCAGTCAGGTTGGGGGAGTCACTCTGGAAATGAGGTGTGGGGGAGAACAAAGAAAACTGGGGACAGGAGAGAACTCTGAAAAGAAGGTGAGATGCACCAAAGACAAACCTTTTCAATCAACTTCACCCTTGATGAACACTTCTGAGAAACTAATATAGTACAGAGAAAACAATATTGGATTTAGAGTTAGGGAGCTGGTTTCAAATTCTAGCCCTACTCTTTATTCCCTGAATGATTTTGGCCAGACTCTTTAACCCCTCTGGTCTGATCTCCTCATTTGTAAAATAGGGTGAGTGGTTGGATTACAGAGGTGTCAAACATGCCCCAGTGGTCAGGAACCAAACAATAGATTATAGATAATGTTAATATGTGGTTTTCTAAATCAATATGTGACAACCAGGGATCCTTATATATGATTCAGGGTCTCATTTCTATCTGAATTCAAAGCCACTGAATAAGATGACCTCCAAGGCCCCTTCCAGCTCCACATGGAGGATCCTGTGAGCCAACTGGAATGGCTGCCTTCCCAGCTCAGTCCTGGCTGGTGAGAAGCATGACCACTGGCCATCTGGCTGCCTGCTCCTTCTTGAGAGCACACCTTTTATGTGGTAGTAAATGAAGATTGGAAGTGGGAGAATGAAGTCAAAATCTGCTGGGAGTTAAGCCCAATAACTGAGGTGGGTGGTAATGAAGGTTTGTTCTAGAGTATAGGCAATGGGAATATAGAAGACTATGAAGACCAGATGGGAAAACCAATTCAATTCAATTAAAAAATGTTTATAAGTGCCCACTGTGTTGGAAGCCTTCAGCAGTAGAGTTAGTTAAACTTTCTCAAGGTAGAATCCTTTTGTGGAAGCTGGGTAATAACCCTTAGGCTCAATGCACAGGAAAAGATGAAGAGAAATGGACTGGTCTCTCTCCATGACCCGGTAGGTGGGATGGAGTGCTTTTCTATTTCATTGATGGAGCCAGGACTGACTGGGAGTGTTTTTGGTTGCCAGAGGCTATGCCTGTGGGGAGGGCAGGGAGGGAGGGAGATCTCTCAAATTTCACTCCCTATACCCCTACCCCAGTTTTTCCTAGTTTCTTGGGGTGGGGGAAGGGAGGGGGAACAGTATTATGTGACTTATAGGCCACTGGTCTCGTGGCTTAGGCTAAGCTCAACAAAGGCAGCCTTGTAATGGTTTCCCAACCCCCAACTAGACTCAATAAATAAGATAATAGGCCAAGTGTCCCTGGGAGAGACAATCTAGGCAACTGATTGGCCAGCATGCTGGCAATTAATTCTCCAGGAATCTTTTGTACATACTAATTGAAAGTCCATCACCCATAACAAAATCTATACAATGTTTTGAGTGTTTTTTTCTTTTGGTGGTTGTTTTTAAACTTATAATGACAGGCCTTGGTAAAAAGGGGTTAGGGGCAGGGTGGGGCTAAGGGTGCTTGGTGGGAGTCAGGTTCAGGTTCAAGGGTAAACAGATTTTGGGGCAAAGATATGACCTGGTTCAAACTGTTGGAGGAAGAGACTGGGTGGGGCCAGTCAGGGAAATTTGGTGCAGTGGATTAGAGCATTTGGGCCTGCAGTCAGGAAAACCTGAGCTCAAATTCAGCCTCCGGTGCTTAGTAACTCTGCGACCCTGGGCAAGTCATTCTGTTTGCCTCAATTCTCAGATGGAGATAATAATAGCACTTATCTCTCAGGGTTATTGTGAGGATCAAATAATATTTGTAACATGCTTAGCTCAGTTCCTGGAACATAGTAGGTGCTTAATAAATGCGTGTTCCTTTTCCCTTCCTTCTCTTTTTTCTCTCCCTCCCCTCCCCTTTTGGCACCCCTTTATTTTCTCTCCCTCTCTCCCAGCTCCCAAACCTGTTCTTGGAAGGGTTCTGAGCTCTACCATTTCTGCCCTTCCCGATCCCTCAAATCCCAATCTCATTTTTTTCTCTCCTCCTTCTCCCAGGTCCATCCCTCTCTCTTCTCAGGAAGAACTCGGAGCTCCCACTTATCCCTTTCCTCTCAGCACATCAGGATCTTCTCTCCAGGGCTTTACATCCTAGGATCAATCGATTTAGAGCTGAAAGGATGCAAAATCCTTTTTCTATCTGAGGCCCAGAGAGAAGGGGTTTGTCCAGGGCTGCACAGTTAGTAATCAGCAGAGCTGGAACCTGGACCTAGTTCTTCCGACTCTGGGTCCAGCCCTCCTTCTACCATGTGAAGGCTGCATAACTCAGCCTGAGTTCTCCCTGGGGCTCTGCCCAGGTGAGATTCCAGGCAATGGCTGCTGGTGGTAGGGATAGGGATGTTGAGGGAGAGAAAACTTTTTTGGGGGGAGGGAAGGCTTTCCCAGATCCCCTGAGGTACCACTTCCATGATTCCCATATATCTTGTCCCTTTATCACCATCTGTCTCCCCCTGACTCAAGGACTCATGGATTATACTTATAGAGCCTGAGTCAGGGGACCCCATGGCAGTAAGTAGGCATGGGTTTTCAAGGAAGAACCCCTTAGTAACTGTTCTTGGATGGTAGGAGTCAGGTGTATGTTCAAATCTGGCCTTAGACACTTACTAGCTGTTACCCTGGGCAAGTCACTTAACCCCCATTGCCTCCAAAAAAAAAGAATTGAACATGACTCAACTGAAATTTTGGTTGGATTTAATTGGTGAATTGAGGCCACTCTTGGACTAAACTGCCCTCTTCTCTGGTCAGAACTCATAAGGGATGCCATTTGTAGCCCTTGGTCTTTAGAAAGGACATTGACAAGCCTGAAAACATCCAGAAGATGATTCCTTGAAACCACACCATTAGAGAACTGGTTGAAGGAACTTGGGGATATTTAACCAGGAAAAGGGAAGACTTTGGGTAAAATGCAACATCTTTGAGTATTTGAATGCCTCTCCTGGCAAAAATGGATGATTCTTGTTGTGTTTGGAATCAGAGGACAGAGTGAAAGGGGCCATATGTGAAAGTTATAGGAGCAGATTTAAGCTTGATTAAGGAGAAAAACCTTCCTATTGATCGGGGCAACCTAACAGTGCAAGGGAGAGCCTTGAGAAGCAGTTGAGTCCCCCATCCCAGGAGGTCTCCAAGGAAAGATGATGGCCATTTGTGCAGGATGCTATAGAGTAAATACAGGCTGAATCAGAGGACTTTGGAGGTCCCCTCCTGCCTTGAAATCCCACAGTCCTGCTATGTTCTATCCTAGATTCCTGCCTCTCTGGTTTTTTAGAGCCATCTGCATTTGAGCCTAATTAACTTTATAGTAAAGTAGCAAAAAAGAGTAGAAAAAAAGGGCTTGGCTGGGTGGGAGGCAGAAGGTTTAGGACCAGCCTTGCTGCCCGCTCACTCACTGTATGAACAGGCTGAGCCCTCTCACTTCTTTTGGTCTCATTTCCCTGCTCTGTATAATGAGGGGGTTGGAAGAGACAGTTGCTAAGTTCTCTTCCACACCTGGCTGATTTTCTAGGATATTCAGCTCCTTTTAACAGTTCTCTGCTTCTTGTGTACGGGAAGCATTTAAGCCAAGGTTAGGGGCAGGAGTGCCTGGTCTGGTTGATGGACTGATGGGAGGACAGCTTCTTTTTGAGGTGCTCCGCTTTGATCTCTTTATCCTGTTCACCTCCCAGTTTGCCAATGTCCTTCCTAAAATGTCATGCCATGGTTGAACATAACCCTCTACATGGGCCTCTCATCAGGGCATAGGAAAAGGGAGACCAGAAGACCTGTAAGAAAGCAAGATGAATTGCTAGATTGAGGAGGCCCTGAGAGATGCTCAGAATATCAAAGAGCAGTGGGGACGAGGAAGGCTTCCTGGAGGAGGAAGAGTAGAAGTTGGGCCTTACGGGACCAGTAGGACTTGAATGAGGGAGAGGAAGGCATTTCACATGAGGGAATCTCTGTGACCAGTGTTGTAGAGGGAAGAGGGGCCCAGAGTGAGAAGAACAGCCAGCCTGTGGCAGAAGAGGCATATGTAGAATGGGGGTTGAAAGGCTGGAGTCTCCCCAACTCAGAGTAGGAATGCAATGGCGTCACGGACTGGGGTTTTATTTTGCTTATGTGGCAGGTATAGGGGGGAAGCACAGGTTTTTGGAGTTAAGACCCAGGTTCAAATCCTGAGCCCCACAACCACTAGCTATGTGAACTTGGACATGTCTTACAAGCAACCTTTTTGAGGCTCAGTTTTCTCATCTGTAAAACAGGCCTCGCTAATAAATCTCTGCACTCTGGGGGCACACACAGTGAAAAGAGACTGGTGTAGTAACCCTGGTTCTGCCACTTAATAGCAATTCTTGGATTCCATTTTCCCAACTGCAAATGGAGTGATTGAACCAGACCCAGATTCTTAGACACAGACCCCTCTGGCCATCTAATGGGGCTTATGGACTTCGTCTCTGAATCATGTTTTTTAATGCATAAAATACATAGGATTATAAAGGAAACCAATTATATTGAAATTCACAGTTATGAGAATATGTTTTTAAGATATTCATGCCATATTAAGAGCCCCTGAGCTACAGGATCTCTATGGCCCCTTAGCATTTGGTATCAAGAGCTGAACCCAGCCTCCTTCCTCCATCCTAGGACTCTTTCTAGTATACCCTGCTGTCTCTAGGTCCTTTCTTTCATTCATGTTTTGAAGATCAAAAGATATCCTAACCAGGGAGAGGGAGGAAGTATTCTGTAACCATGAAAACCTGCCTAACTTTGAGTTATAAAATGTGGAAACCCAGCCACCTTTCCTAAGGCTTATTCCTAGACCCTATCATTAAAGTTTCAGAACCAATCCACCATGTTTGCTGCCAGGCTAAATAAAGGCTTCCTAGGCTGGAGAAGGCCCTGCCCTGGGCTGGGCTGGTGGGCTTTAAAAATGGGAGCCTCAAGAACCTCTGGGATAGGGAGTGCCCAGAGTGAAATGCTTGTTTTTCACATTGGAGGAATTAGAGTGTGGCCTAATTGGGCTCAGTGAAATGAATTCAGCATCTTTCAGAGGACAAAATCATTGAGCTTGCAGACTAAATTGAACAGCCTAATAGAAATATGCAGGTGAAGGTACAATTAATTTTAATTACTAGACTTGCCATTGTTAGCTGCACAGCCGTGAGTAAAATTAAAATGGCAATCACAATTAGAAAATTGCAACCTCATTGTGCAACACATTACTCACAAATTAGAAGTCAAGGAACTATTATCCACCCACCCTATTGCTTTATGACCATTACTGTTAGGGTATAGATTTTCTTCTTCACATGCTACCTTGTCCATCTTCTTAAACCTTATCTCAGGTTAAGATCTCTAATAAGTTCCCAGAAAAGAATATTAGGGACTAAAGCATATTGAAAAGTGTCCTAGGCTTGGAGTTGGGACAGTTGTATTCTTGTGGTAGCTATGAGATCTTAGGCAAGTCATTTTACCTCTGTGAGACTCACTTTCCCCATTTGGTTTTTTAAAATTTATTTTTTTTTATTTGTGATTCCATAAATGGAGAAAACTCCTCAAGTGTAATAACTTCCAGCGAGGTGGACAACTTATCTCTGTAATATAGATCATGTATATCTTATAACTTATCCCTATAACATAGCAGAAAGAATATTGGATTTGGAGTCAGTTTCAAATCCCACCTCTGTCACTTACTATTTGTATGATGTTGGGCAAGTGACTTAACCCTTTTGGGTTTCAGTTTCCTTATCTATGAAATGATGGGGTTGGATTAGGTGACCCTTCAGGTCCCAACTCTAAGTCTATTATCTATTTTATTAGTATTCAAATTTTTGGTGGGATTATGTTTCCCATTTGTAAAGAAAATAAAATGGAACATTCCCTCTCAATGTATGCATAATTTACATATTATAAACATATGCTCTTGTGTGAACAAGAATGTACATTCACTACAACACTTACACAAAATAAAATTTTTAAAGGATGAAGTTAAAGATGAAATAAATCCCAGTATCAACAGGAAGCCATAGAGTCTGGAAAATCATCTTGGCAGCTAAGTGAATACTGATTATATAGGGGAGAAGTTTTAGGCAGGGTGACCAGGTAGAAAGCCATTTCGGTAGTCTAGGTGTGAGCACTGATGAGGGTCTGAACTAGGGTGGTAGTTATGTGAGGAGAGAGAAGGGGATGGAAGGAAGGAGATAAAGGTGGAATTGACAAGATTTGGTAATTGATTGAATAAATGGGATGAGGAAGGGTAAGGAGGCAAAGAAGGATGGTGGTGCCCTCAACAGAAATTGGGGAGTTTGGAGAAGAAATTTTTTGCGGGGGAAAGAACATAAGATTATAAACTATCCATAGATGCACATCTTGTGAGATGTCACACCCAAAAGGAAAATGGAAATGGGGAAGCTTGTAATCACTGAACACTGACTTTGGGTGCAGGGACCCCACCCCCATACCTGTGGCCACAAGGTAATCTGGGGGGACAGGTATGGGGGTGGGGTAGAATTTTTCCCATGGTCCTGTGTAGGTGCTTCTGTACATCCCAGAAGAGAAGAGATGGGAATTTGTACAGTGGAGAGAAGGGGAACTAAAGAAACTACTGGAAGAATAGGGGTGGTTGTGGTTGCCTTGGAGATAAGCCCATGATCATCTAGGTGAGATGTAACCCATCTTCCTGCCCTATGCTTGGTTATCATAAGGATGTGGCCATCTCCCCACCCTCCCAAAGGCTAAGCTGATGCTATTTCTCATCTTTGTATCTTAAGTTAATCAGTTAACAAACATTTATCATGGACTTCTTCTGTGCTAAGCTGGATACTGAAGATACAAAGAAAGGCAAAAATCTAGCCTTTGCCTTCAAGGAACTTATGTTCTAAGGAGACATCACACAAATGTGTATTACATACAAACAATATGTATACATACATATACATATATATATATATATATATGTACATACAAGAGGTATATTGGATAAATGGAAATAATCTCAGAGAAAAGGCATTAAGAGTGGGAGGGACCAGGAAAGGCCTTTTGTAAAAAGTAGAATTTGAAATAAGTCTTGATGGAACTCAGGGAAATCAGAAGGCAGAGGTAAGGAGGGAGAGCATTGAATGAGGGCAGCCAGTGGAAAGACATTGTGTGAAAGGAGCAGCATGGAGATCAATGTTGCTGGATTATAGTGTCCTTGGAGGGGAATAGCGAAAGAAGACTTCAAGAGGCAAGATTATGAAGGGAATTTCATATTTGATCCTGGAGGTGGTAGGGAGCCATTGAATTTATGGGAGGAGGAGACTAAAATGGTGAGGACTGTACTTTAGAAAGATCAATTTGACGATTGAGTGGAGAATGGATTAGAATGGAGAAAGGCAAGTGGCAGGGGCTCTTGAAATAGTCCTGGTGTGAGGAGATGAGGGCTTAACCAGAGCATTGGCTATGGGAATAGAGAGAAGGGGATGTATTCGAGAGATGCCATAGAGAAAGAAATGTTGAGATCTGAAAACAGATGGAATATGTGAGGTGAGTGAGGATTATCCTGAGGCTTCAAACCCAGGTGACTGGGAGAATGGTGGGATTCTAGATAGTTGTAAAAGTTGGGAAGAGAGAAGACTTTTAGGGGAAAGATAATCTGTTCTTTTCTGGAGATGATGAGTTTGAGCTGCTCTAGAACATCCAGCATGAGATGTCCAAAGGGTACCAAGGACAGGTCCTGGCATATAGGCTTAACGAATAAAGGTTTGTTGATGTGGAGGTACATAGACAAGAATAATACTGATTAGAATATAAGTACATAAGAGAACAACAAAGGGCTATGGTTTCAGAGGAGAGGGATCAAGGAAAGCTGGTGTGATCAGGGAAAGTTTCATGGATGATATGCTGACATTCAGGTTGAATCTGGTGGCAGTCTGTGGGACGGATTGCAGATGGAGGTGATGGTTGTAAGGAAATGACTTGTGATCTTTGGAGGGCAGTATTTAACTTTAAAGAAGTTAAATTAACTTCTTTAAATTAACTGACTGATTAAAGATTGAATTCTAGGCTCTTGACAGGCTTTTGGAGTGTGGAGACCTTTCTGGCTTCCATCATATCATGCCACATTAGTAGGCTTGGGAGGTGTTGGAGAAGGACCATCAGAGCTGGGCTGGAGGTTGGTAAAGTCTTCTTCTGGTGCTGCCTCCCCTTATATTGTTTGGGCATCCACTCCACCCAGGCCCCAGAGTTTTTAGTCCTTGTCAGGAAAGAAAGTGTAAACTCCCTCATCCTGAGATGGAGGAGATTGAACACGAGCCCATTCTTCCCCTCCTTCCATTTTCCCACTTCTGGGGGAGTCTGCATTTTAGCAGAGGAGCCAAGAGGTCAGTGCTTGCTTATACCAAAGAAATGAAACTTGACTGGTGGACTTTGGGACACCATGACAGGCTATTGGGAGAGATGGTTTAGATTGCCAGGAGGAGGTTGATCAAGGGGCAAGATGCTATCTAAGGTCCCGTTATGTGATTGTCTGATTTCATCTCCCCTACCAGGTTTGGTTTGAAGGCACAATAAAGACCAATTAGACTCCCTTAATTTACATGTGAATTGCAGCTCAGAGGAGACCTGTCCTAGGAGGGGCTCTGGTTCTAGACTCATGGGGTTCAAATTTATTCTGGGGTTAGAGATGACTTCCGAAAGAGGAGAGTCAGGCTTCTATTATTTCTCTCTGACTTTTTTTTTGTCTCCACCCAAAAGTAAAACACATAGCTTAGATATGACTCATAGGGCCACCCAAAAAGGAATGAATAGGATCCCTTCTAATACAGATGTTTAATATGCAAAATAGAGATACGATGCATAAAGTATTGAGGAGATGATAGACATTTATTTCTACTACCACAAAAGAAATGCTTAAAACATAAAAGACTCATAAGAGTATATTACCAAATACTTAAAACATAAATAATCACCCAGAGGAGGAAAGGGATAAGCATTTATTGTGCACCTACTATGCGCTAGGCGCTATTCAGAGTGCTTTACAAATATCTAGGTTGACCCTCACAACAACTCTAGAAAGTAGATGTTATTGTCATTACCATTCTACACTTGAGAAAACTGATGGCAGACAGAAGTTAAGTGACTTGCATAGGGTCATACAGCTAGTAAGTTTTTGAGGTCAGATTTAAACTCAGGCCTAAGTCTGACAGCATATGCAACATTCCACACCTAGAATGCCTTGAACTTCTCTAGTGAAGGATGGGAGGTGTATTTTCTCCCTTCTTTTGAGGAGGCCAAGCTTGGTCATTATAAATATCCAGGGTTTGGTATTATTTTGTTTTTCTTTCCACTTATTATTATTATTTGCTTTTTGGAGGGCAATTGGGGTTAAGTAACTTGTCCAAGGTCACACAGCTAGGTTTTTTTGTTTGTGTGTGTTAAGTGTCTGAGGCCCGGATCCGAACTCAGGTCCTTCTGACTCCAGGGCCGGCACTCTTTCCACTTATATATTTGTAATAATTGTATGTACTGTTCTCTTTGTTTTGCTTGGGTCCTCCACCTGTGAGTCTTTCCATGTTTCTCTGAACTCTCTATGTTCATTATTTCTTATTATGTAGAGATATTCAGTTATATTCATGTACCACATTTTATTTAGATGGTTTCTAAATAATGACCAGTTACTTTGATTCCATAAAGTGGTGCTGTTGATTCTTTGGGACAGTGAGATCTTTTTTTTTCTTCTATCTTTGACCTCCTTGACTGGATTAGAGATTGGAGAGACCAGAGGCGAGGAGGACAATTAGGAGGCTACAAGCAAGAAATGATGAAAGCCTGAATTTGGCTGGAGATTGTGTGAGTAGAGAGAAGGGAATAGATAGATGGTAGAGATATGACTGAGGCAGAAATGGCGAGATCTGGTAAATGACTGGCTATATGGATGAAAAATTGTCAACCTGGGAGATTGGAAGAACAGTGGTGCATCAGACAGAAATGGAAGTTCAAAAGAATTGAAGATGGGTTTTTTTAGGGAAAGAGAGTGTAATGAAATCCTGAGGTGGATATCACAGCTCTCTATGCCTGCCCATCCTATGGTGCTCACTCTGTCCCATCCCAAATATGGGGCAGGGAGGGACCTCTCTTTCATAGTTCGCTGCTATGGAGAGCAAAGACCACTCTTTAGGGACACCTGTGTTGGTCCGTATTGCAGGTGATCTGTGGGGCAGGGTGGGCTGCTGCCAAGAATGCCTAGTAATATAGTTAAGTTAATAACTGACCAGAAGGACCAACACTAGGGTAAGACGCAGGGAGGTTGGGAGCTTTAGCCTACTAGATTGGATGGAGAAAACGGTAGTTTAAAAGAGCCTCTGACCCTTTAACAAAAGTGCTGGAGAGAGTTTCAGGGGAACAGAAGGTCCCCTGGTCCAATCACAGGAGTGACACTAGCTTTCCTGCCTGTTGATTGGCTACTTCCCTGGGGAAGATAGAAAAGGGGATCTTCTATCCCCCAGATGGGGCTGGCACAAGGGAGCTAAGGTTATTCCTTCACTTGGCGATGAGACTTTTTGTTCCACTTATCTTTTTTTCAAAATTTTTTTTCTGACCCACTTAAATTGTTGATGTTTTCCTGCCTCTTCCCCTGAGGATCACTGTGCACCTGCTCTGAAAGTGACCACTGCTTAGCCTTCCACACTCTTCACCTTTTCTTTCCTTTCCTCCAGGGGCTGGGTAAACTAGCCATCCAGTCAAGCACCTGCCTCCGGCCAGGGCGAAGTAGAAGCAGAGATGAGATCAAATGGTGCTAGGGAGGGATGGGGACCTGGGGGGGAGGAGAGGAAGCATGGTTTGCTGAGAAGAAAGAGCTATTATGTTATTTGGCTAATTTCAGAGAGACATGGGTCTGAATCATGTTTTCTATTGAATCCCATTAAACTCTGGGCAAAGGCTTTATTATGTAGATTTATAATTACCTCTCACAGACTCTCTCAGACTCTAGCCCCTTGGCTTCCCACCCATAGGACTTGCTTGTCAGGTTACCAAGAAGGAATAAGGGCTCTAGAAAGGAGTCCCAGGAGATTTCAATTCAGGACTGCAAGGGTCCAGTGTCAGTATCTTCCCTTGCTACAAAGCTTTAAGGTTTACAAAATACTCTCCTTAGATGAGCCCTATGAGTCAGGGAGGTTTTGTTTGTTTGTTTGTTTGTTTTTTTATTAGGACCATAGATAGATTTAGAATTACAAGAGACCTCAGAGGCCATCTCTGTATTTAATCCCCTCATTTACAGATGAGGAAACTGAGGCTCAGAGGAATAAAAATGGGGGCATTCCTGGTATAGGGGACAGACAGTACAAAGGATGGAGATGGGAGATGGAATGGCGTGTATGGCTGTTGTCCATTTTTGAAGAGGACCAAAATGGCACCACTTTGTTGGGGTCAAGGTAGATTGTGCTAGATCATAACAATACAAGCTCTGAAGGCTTTACCACAGGTTGGTCACAAATGGTCCATATGAACATTTGGGGTGGAGATGTCTACGTCATATATGAAGACATGTAAGAAAATCAATTTTATTGGACCATAGGATCGGTGAAGAAGAGAGATGTGTAATAAACCCAGAAAGGTAGGCTGGGATAACATTTCAATAAGTCAAGGATTAGATGTTTTCACTTTCCATTTATGAGAAAAAGATAAGTGTGGAGTGGTCACCTTCTGTGTGCACGTGAACTGATTTTTTTCAGACTTTTTTTTGCCAGTCTCCCCATCTGCCTGAGGCCATATTGTAGACTGGAAGGAAAGAGGAAATCTAATACAAACCTCTTATTTTATAGATGAAGCCCAGAAGCAAATAATTTGGTAAAGGTCATGCAGCAAGTCAGTACTGGGGCTGGGACCCAAATCTTGCACTCCTCATTCCCAGTGCAGGATTCTTCAGTAACACACCATGTTGGGCATGGTGCCTGTGAGAACTGGAGGAAATCATGGTGAGGGAATCCCATTGGGACTGAGTAGAGACCCAGAACTGGGGGAGGGGGAGAACCTTAGAGGTCATATGGTCCAACCCCCTCATTCTCCGGATGACAAACCTAAGGCCCAGAAAGATTATTACTTTCTCAAGGTTCTGCAGATAGCAAATGGTAAAGGTGGGATTTGAACTCAGGTCCTGTGGCTCCAGATTCAATATTATTTCCTCTCTTTCTTCTGATGGTATGGGGAACCACAAAAGAAAGATATTTGTGATGCAGTGGAAAGAGTTCTGTAGTGGCAATTAGAGGACCCAGGTTCAAGTTACAATTTTCCAATTGACTCTGTGTGACCTTCAGCAAGTCACAATCTTCCTGAGCCTCAGTCTTGCCATCTGCAAAATGGGAATGATTCTGTGAGTCTTGAACAAGATGACATTATGGACATAAATAAAAGCTCTTTGAAAAGAGACTTTGAAAAGGCTCTTTGCAGGCTACACAAACGCCAGGTTCAAGTACTAATTGCTATTATGACGTTATCATTTCAGTTTCTATGAAAAGGGGATTCTAGGAGCACTCAAAGAGAGCAGGATTTGGAGCTACAAAACCTTGGTGATTTTTGCTTTCTTTCTTTTTTTTTTGAGGGGAGAAGGCAGGGCAATTGGAATTAAGTGACTTGCCCTAGGTAACACAGCTAGTTAGTGTGTCAGGTGTCTGAGGTCACATTTGAACTCAGGTCCTCCTGACTGCAGGGCTGGTGCTCTATTTACTGCACCACCTAGCTACCCCTGACCCTGGTGATCTTACCAGGCCCCAGAGGGAGTGATCCCCCATTTCTATGGTGTCCTAAGTTTACACAGCCCTTTCCTCCCAATAGAACTATGGAATAGGTACAAGACTTAATATTTCCATTTTACCAGTGGGAAAACAGAGATTTGAGAGATGAAGTAACCTTTTGAGGGACACACAGCTGACATCAGTACCAGGTCTGGGCTCCAGTTCTCCTGGTTTCTATTCTACTGTTCTTTCCAACAAACATCTCTATCTCTCTTATAACAGCTAACATTTCTATAGAGCTTTCAATGTTTGCCAAGTGTTTTCAAATGTGATCTCATTTCATCCTCATAACAACCCTGGGAGGGAGATGCTATCATTATCCCCATTTTACTGATGAGGAAACTGAGTCTGGAAGAGATATTAACGTGACTTGACCAGCAGGATGACACAGTTAAATGGTTGAGGCAGGATTTGAGTTCAGGTCTTCTTAGCTCCAAGCTCAGCATTCTATCCACCCTGAGCCACTGGAATCAATTTTAAACATGGTGATAAAATGCATTTCACTTCTGGGATTCAAATGACATTCTCCACACCTCAAGACCTTACATGTGTAAGGGAGCACTAGAAGAGAGGGGCCTGGGCTTAGAAGCTGGGTCCCTGGAAGGCTAAGAGAGGATCAAGAAAGTTTTCTTTCTTCTTGAATCTCTCTCTCTCTCTCTCTCTCTCTCTCTCTCTCTCTCTCTCTCTCGCTGTCTGTCCCTCTGTCTCTCTGTCTCTGTCTCTCTGTTTCTGTCTGCCTCTCTCTGTCTCTACCCTCTCTCCTCTCTCTCTCTCTCTCCTCTCTTCTCCCCTCTCCTTCCCTCCCTCCCTCCCATCTCTCCTCCCCTCCTCTTTTCTGTATAGAGATCTAGTCTCAGTCAAGAAAAGCTGACTTCAAGTCCTGATTCTGACCTATACTGGCTATGTGACCCTGGGTAAGTCACTTCACTTTTCATTGCCCCAGAAACCCCTCTAAGACGTTAATTTGCTGAGAAAGTGTCATTTACCTTTCCTCCTATGCAGGAAGCCTGGGTTTGATTCCTGGTCTATGCATAGTCCTACCCCCGTGCCCTGACTTCCCTTCCTGCTCCTTCAGAGAACACTGGTTTAGGAGCCTGAAAGCCTGGGTTAAAATCTAGTCTCTGTCCCTTACTCCCTGTGTTACCATGGACTCAACATACTCAGACCTGGATGAAGAGGGGCCTGAACTTGCTGGCCTCTGAGGTTCCTCTTACCCCTATATCTCCAATCCTGTGATTTTTCAGTGTCCCAGGGAATTCTCCAAGACTATGAGCTGCTGCAGCTTGACTTTGGAGGAGGGAATTTCCTCACTTGGGAGTCCCCTAAATGGCTGCAGTCCCAGGTCTGTCTAAAACATGGGGTCGATAAATCTGCACAATGCCTCAACGCATCTAATTCCAATCAATGTGCTTGCTTAGTGACATCCAACCCTAAATGGTTAACGTTTCCCTATAGACAAGATTTCAAAATGATCATATTAAAATTTTCTATCTGTTCTATTTGACTGACCACCTCAGATGCCCTACCATGCCTTGCAACAGCTCTTAATTTTGTCCCCAAACTTACTCCATTTTCCATAAATTGTGTGTCTTAACTAATCTAACTACTCTCATTGTAACTTTCTTCTGGCAGGCATGGGGAGGAATATGGGAGATGCCTGTGGTGTAGGATGTTCACCTCCCCCTTCTTCCCAGTATGAACCGCCCCCTCCCCATACATACACACACACACAACTATTTAATTCTGCTCTGGCATGAAATAATAGAGTGCTGTGTATCTATTACAGATGTGAGGAGATTTGGTCGGCCACAGGTTTCTGCAGCACATTCAGAGGCCGAACAAAGCTGGCTATAATCGGTTCTCCTGCCATTATCCATTCAGCTAGGGTAATAAATGAGCCCGGTGCAGCTTGCCATATCCCACCCAGCCCCGATAACAGCTGAAAGGAGAAAATTACATTTTGCTTTTGTTGAAACATTATGATTTATGTATTTGTAATATAGGCTGTGGTGGGCAATTGGAAAAAAAAGAGAAAAGATTGTTGAGTGTTCTCCAGGGTTACTGATTGTCCCGTGGGCCACTTAGTGAGCTGGGCATGTGGCTTTCTCGCCTTTAGATTCCTTCATAATGAAAAAAATTACCAATTCCCATTAACCTTTTCATCCACTCTGGCAGGGCCAGCCACCAAAAGATCCCAGGGAACTAGGCTCATCGAGGAATACTCATAGTCTCCTGGTTGCTGGAGAAGGTGGGAGGAGCCCCCATCGGTGGAGACGTGATGGATACAGGTCAAAAAATCCATCTGTCACTTTGAGTATTTTTAGAATAATTCTTTACACATGGGGTGGGCTCCTTGTTACACAATGTCTCCTGGTCTGTGACAAGATATCCAGATAGCCTCATACAATATCTGAGCCCATAAACATAATTAACTTCTCCCACCTCTGAGATGGGGAACCAACCAGGCCAGGAGTGTTGTGCATAGAAATTTATAACATTGCAGGTCTGGTCCTAATACTGTAATCAGGACTCTGGTCTTATCAGGTTGTAAAATATAATGAACTTACTTATTCATTCTAGTATCTAAGAGCATTGCCCACTTCAAGACACATTGTGGGTCTTCTACTTTTTGATCTTCGTCAGAGAATAGCTGGGTTTCTGGGGTGGTGATGGCAGCAGAGAGTAGTGGGGGTTCCACCTTGGGAACAGTTCTGTCAAAGGATATATAGGCTTATTCTCTTAAAGTAAATGAAAACATGCACATATGCGTATGAACAGAAGTCCACAAATATACCCATATGCACATACAAACACATATGTGCATGTGGTTACCTGTGTATGCACAAACATATGCACATAATCACATAATCTCACCACTGGAAGGCAAATATTTCTCAAACCTCTATTATGTACAAAACGTTGAACATGGAAAGATAAAAAATGGTACCAGTGAGTGCTCCTGAAGAGCTAAAATTCTACTGGACAGATCTGGAGTAGCGGCTGGGTATGACATTTATATAGATGGGTAAAATGAAAGGGACAGTATGATATAGAAAAGGGAGAGATGCAAAGAATAGCTGTGTGACCCTGGACAAGTCACTTCACCCTGTTTGCCATAACTCCTCATCTATAAAATGAGTTGGAGGAGGAAATGGCATAGCATTTCAGTATCTTGTCAAGAAAACCCCAAATGGGGGGGTGGAGAAGTCAGACATGATTGAAATGGCTGAACAACAACAACATACAAAGAGCTCTAGGAATATTTGAAGAGGAAGAACTTTTTTTAGTTGGGAGGACTCAGGGAAGGCTTAATGAAGGAGGTGTTGCCTGAGACTCATCAGTCTCAAAAGAAAAGAGGAATTCCAATGAGCAGAGATGAGGTGTGACTTGTAGTCCAGAAATGGCAGACAGCTTGTGGGAAGGCATGCCTAGTTTGGGAAATTCCAGATTTTTTGTGAGGAGGTGTTTTGCTGTTAATTTTTCTTAACATGCCATTTCATCAAATGCCTCTCCAGCTGACTATTAAAGGTGAACTCACTGGTGGGGGTTTGTGGACTACAGTTTTAAGAATGTGGATTCACAGAGGACTCTGAACCTGAGGGATCTGTCCTGGGAAAGCTGGGGGTACCCTTGGGGGCTACAGTGTGCAGGACTATTTGGTCCAGAGAGGGAAAGTCAGTTACAGAACCTGATCCTAAAAAAGTTCCTTTGATTTCTACTTGATGGTCCTTCAGTTACTTAGACAGCCAGTATGTCCCTCCCAAGTCTTCACTCCCTAAGTACCCATGTTCTTTTCACTGATCCTCATACAACTTTACCAGACCCCATGTTATCAATCAGTAAGCATTTATTAATTGCCTTTTATATACCAGGCACTGTACTAAGCACTGGACTTGCAAAGACAAAAGTGAAGCAGTCTCTGCCCCCAAGAAGCTTACATTCTTTTTGGGGAAACAACATGTCTACATAGAAGTATAGACAAAATCAATATAAACTCAGAACCTCTAGGGGCCAAGAGAATCAGGAAAGGTCTCATCCAGGAGGTAATGCTTAAGTTGAGCTCTGAAGAAATGAATGATTCTAAGAGCCAGACCTGGGAGTGAAGTCTAGTGATCCTCCTTCCCTCCTCCTTTGTATAGATTTCAGCCTGTCATTCCTAAAATGTGGAGCAAATATATGGGCATAGGAGCACCCCAAACCACAGTTATATGCTTATGTGCACTATACATAGGCATATCTATGCATTGTTCCTCCATCTCTGTTGGTGTCTGGGAACTCTAGGAGATGTAGAATATAGGAAGAAGAGCAAGAACCCTTCCCCATGGTGTTATGTTGGAAGCCCCAAGACCCAGATGATCTGGCCTTATACAGAGGCAGAGAAGTATGATATGGGGGGGGGGTCTTCCCTGACCCCAGTATCTCCCCAACTCATTACTTATAATGCTTTAGTTTTCCATAAGAAAACTTTTTTCTCCATAAGAGACTATTTATTTGGGTTGGGCACTGCCTTATATGAGATCCTTCTTTACAATGTAACACCAGCTTGCTTTGCCCCTCTCCCCACCTGTGTCCCCCCTCCCCCCCCCATGGCTAAATTGAATACCTGATTCATCAAGGAAGCTATTGAGAGTCATGCTGGAGAGTCTAGAAAGGGAGAGCTAGGCTTAGTGTCTGGAGCATCTCCTGGGGATGGCAGGCTAGGGTGGGGGCTGCAGGGGAGGGTTCTAAGAGATGAGGAAGGGCACAGAGTGAGGACACTGACTGTATGGAAGGTAAACTTCCCAAGTTTGCTGAAGTTTGCTCCAACTGTGTGACTGAGACTAAAAGAAAGGGACAATTAGGCCAGCTTGATGAACTTCTAATTTTGTAGCATTTTAAAACTGACAAAATGTTTTCCTCACAACAACCCTGTGAAGGAATTAGCCTAAGTATCATCACTCCCATTTTATAGATGAGGAAAGTAAGGGTCAAAGAAAGATAGTGAAACCAATGGCATCCAGTTAGTTATTATTAGATCTTAGCCTTGAACCAGGACTTCTAATGCTAAGTCTAGGTTTTCCTTTGACCACCTGGGAGAAAGAAATAGAAGTTGGGGGATTCATTTTGTGGTGCAATTCATTTATTTAACCATCTTCTGATTCAATAAGTTTTCATAAAATACTTTGGGCCCAAGTATCTAACAGCTACATTGGGGATGGGATGTGGTAAAATGGGAGTAGAAGGAGGAGGAGGAAGAAGAACAGAAGGAGGAAACCAGGGTCCTGCTTTGCTTAAATTTGTCTTTGAAGATCTTAGCACAGTTCCTAGTGTATAATAATAATTATTTAATTATAAAGGGCTTAATAAATACTTGAAATAATATAATAAATACAGTAATTATATATTATATTACAATAAATTATATATAATATGTAATGCATGTATAATATATACATTATATATAATGTTATAATAAATAATATATAAAATATAATAAATACAGTATTGACTGACTGACTGTCCTTGAAACCTAGTAAACTAAGTCAATGCAACCCCTGATAATGCCTGGATATGTAAAAGAGACAAAGTAGGAAGGTCTAGGCTGGGTGTGATGTTTCTGTGTATCTGGATATCTAGGCATCTTGTAGCATGTGTATGTTGTCGAGATGGACACTGCTTATGCATGGCATGGATATATACTATCTAAAGTCTGGTCTACCATTATGGAAAGGAAGAGGTCTGTGCCTGCATGACAAGTATCCTAGTTTGAGAGGGAGAAGACCAAGCCGGATCTTTGAAAACTGAGGTTCCTATCTCCAAGAGGAGTATCCAGCTAGAATTATATATATCACCCCCAAATATCTCTAATCTAGTGGTATTCTTTTTAGAGATTCAGAAGGAAAATCATTTTCTTGATAGTCCTTAAGGAGGTAGGGTAGCCTTTAGCTTACACTTAAAAGCTTTAGCCTCTTCCCACTAAATGCTGGTTAAAGAAGCGTCCAAATAGGGAAGAGTGAATAAACCTATTTATTCAAGCAAAGTGGCAAATAGAAATTAGAGCAGTTCTACAGATTAGACCAGAGCAAAGAATACCCAAGAGCAAATGAAGTCTTCAGCTGGGAGCAAGATAAAATCTCAGCTCAAACCTGGAGAAAGAGGATGATCTTGCCCCCGGGAGGCCCCCTCTCAGCAGTCTCTAGAGTTGTAAGCCATGGAAGGAGCATGCAGAAGATGGTCACAGCTTTGGAAGCCTCCATCTGCCATTCCAAAATTCACAGATTACAAAGTCTCTGCCTCTTGACGACCTACCCCAAAACTTTCTCTCCAAGTGTCTCTGCAGCTAACTCAAATGTGCCCCTTCAGGCAGGTGTGCATTGTCTCACTTGGCATCCTCTCAGCTAATCAGGACATATGTCTCCCTTCAAGAAATAATGATGATGATGATGATGACTGATATTTACAAAATATATAAATAGATTTATATAATATAGAATAATATATAATTTACATAATACCTCCTATGTACCAAGCATAGTGCTAAATGCTTTACAATTATTACTTCACTTGATAGTCACAATACCCCTGAGAGTAGGTGCTGTTACTGTCCCCATTTTACAGATGAGGGAACTGAGGCAAGCACAGCTAGTAAGTTATCAGAGGCTAACTTTGAACCCAGGTCTTCCTGACTCCAGGGTCGATGCTCTATGCATTGTACCACCTAGCTTTCTCTAAAACCATTATTTGCTACCCATTGGGCACATGTTTTCCTGACACTTTATTTTTTATGATCTAAGTATAAAAACGTATATTTGTGTATGTACATGTATATCTATTCAATATAAAATTCAATAAGCATTTGTAGAGCACCTTCCATGATCCAACCCCCCCTCCCCCACCGTGATTAACAGTGGACACTTAAAGAGATCCCACCTATCAATCAAATCAGCTGTCTTTATCTAGCCTATATCACCATCAAGTTTCTATAGTGCTTTAAAGTTTGCCAACAATCTTGAAAGGTAGCCAACATAAATATTATTATCATCCCCATTTACAAATGAGGAAACTGCAGTTCAGAGAACTTACATGACTTGCCCATAGTCAATCAGCTTGTATCAGAGCTGCTTCAAATCCAGATCTACTATCTCCAAGTCTAGTGCTTTTCCTGCTACACTAGATTCACCCCCTTCTCCTCCCCCTCCCTCCAACTCCTCCCTCTCCATCTAACTCCTCCTCGTCCTCGTCCTCGTCCTCGTCCTCCTCCTCGTCCTCCTCGTCCTCCTCGTCCTCCTCGTCCTCCTCCTTCTCCTTCTCCTTCTCCTTCTCCTTCTTCTTCTTCTTCTTCTTCTTCTTCTTCTTCTTCTTCTTCTTCTTCTTCTTCTTCTTCTTCTTCTTCTTCTTCTTCTTCTTCTTCTTCTTCTTCTCCTCCTCCTCCTCCTCCTCCTCCTCCTCCTCCTTCTCTTTGCTCCTCCTCCTTCTTCACTTTCTTTTCCTCTCTCTCCTTCTCCTCCTCTTTGATTTCTAACTTGATTGTATGAACATTCATTAAATGAATACTGCCTGAAGAGCACTCTGCTAGATAATGTAGTCAGGGACAGGTTTGAAAAAGACCCTGCCCTTGTGAATCCTATAGTCTAAAAAGGGTTAGGGTTTGACACAAAAATAGATAACAAAATTGTTATGCATCAAGTGTGGTAGAGAGGGTGCTCCATGAGGTCTGAGAGTGAAGAGAGGGCTAGGGGTCTGGAGAGACTTCCTGGACGAGGTGGCATTTGAGTTGAGCTTTAAGGGAAGGTGAGCTTTAAGAGGAAGTACAGAGGAGGGCTGGGGGTGGGGGAAAAGGAACATTCCAGTGAAAGGGAATGGTGTGATCAAATCATAGAGGTAGGTCAATGAAGGACAAGTTCAGGTGGCAAAGTTGTCCATTTTGACTGGAGTAATAAGAAGCAAGGCTGGGAAAGTGGTCTGGTTCTAGATTATAGGGGGCCTTGATTGCCATGCTAAGAAGTTTGAACTTCACTAGCTAGATAATAGGGAGCCACTGAAGATTTTTGAGCAGAAGAGTGGCCAGATCAATGAATGCATAAGGAAGACAACCTTAGCAGCTCTATGAAGGGTGTATTAGAAACACTGGAGGCAAGAAGACTGCTCAGGATCCTATCCCATTTGCCCAAGTTTATAGTGATGAGAATACTGGTTGTATTCAAGTATTTGAAAGGCTGTCACCTCAGAGGACAGTTAGATTTACTCTGTCCTCAGGATGTAGAATTAGGAGCAAAAAATGGAAACTGCAAAGAGAAAAATTGGGAGTTGATATATGGAAAAGATTGTGTCTGCTCCTTCTCAGCAAAGGCATTGACTGGCTGAGCTTCCAATCAGCAGAGAACCAAGCAGGGAGGGATTAAATGAACATTTCTGCCATCTCTGATCAACCTGATAGTGATTGCTGTCTTGGCCTGCCATGATGGGAGATGCAAGTCAAGATCCTGAGATTATCAATTTAGAAAGAGGAGGCACCCTACAGGTCATCTATTCCTACCCCTTCATTTAATGGAGGCTTAGACTGGCCAAATATCTGGGTCAAATCCTCAGGTCACGAGGTACTGAGAGACAGAGCTCTGATTTGAACTTAGGTCCTGTGACTCCAGGTTCAGAGTTAGATTTAGGCCTCTGGAAGGCCCTTTAAGAAGAGATTCTAATACAAGAAGAGTGCCAAGGGTAATAATCTGAAAACAGAGTATCTTGGGTTGCGCTGAAAATGTGGAATACTCCCAATCCCTTGAAAATGACTAGGGGCTGGATTCGAGGGAAGGAACTCAAAGCTAGGTACTCCCAAGTCAAGCAAGCCTCTGGGCTGCTTAGAGGCCTATCCAGAACCCCTCAAACCATAGAATCATGGGATTATAGGTTTGGGACTGACAGAGACTTTAAATACAACATAGTCAGTCTATTCTCTTCACCTACCCCAAATTTACAGAGAAGGTAACTGAGGCGGTGTGATTAAGTGACTTGCCCAGGGTCTTACAGGCAGTGAGTACTAGAGCTAGGGTTTGATGCCTTTCAGACCTTTCAAACCGGATGTCCCACAGATGTTTTAAACTCAGCATATCCAAAATGAAACTCATTATTTTGCCCCCAAATTCTCCCCCATTCCTCTCTATTACTGTAGGGCAACATCATCTTCCCACTCCCTCAGGCTCAAAACCTAGGTGTCGTCCTGGATTTCTCACTATCTCTTATGCTACCATTTGTAATCTGTTGCCAAGGTCTCTCGATTTCAGCTCTGTAACATCTCTCTAATATGCCCTTTTCTCTGCTCTGACATTGCCACTACCCTAGTGCAGGCCCTCACTAGCTCATACCTGGATTACTGCAATAGCTTGCTGGTGGGTCTGCCTTTCTCAAGTCTCTCCTCACTCTGGTCCATCCTCCATTCAGTAACCACAGTGATTTTCCTAAAGCACAGGTCCGACCATGTCACCCCCATTTGATAACCCCAGTGGGTTATTGCCTCCAGAAACAAATAAACCCCCCCTATGTCTGGTATTCAAAGCCTTTCATAAGCTCCCACATTCCTACCTTTCCAGTCGTCTCATACCTTACTCTTCACCATGTACATTTTCATCCAGTGACAGTGGCCTCCTGGCTGTTCCACAAACAAGACACTCCATTTCTTGGCTCCAGGCATTTTCCCTGGCCATCCCCAAGGGGGACAGCTCTCTCCTCATCTCTGCCTACTGGCTTCCTTTTTCTCAGCTAAAATCCCACCTTCTATAGGACATGTCTCCCAATCCCTCTTAATTCTAATACCTTTCCTCTGAGGACTATTTTCTCTTTATCCTGCATATATCTTATTTGTATGTATTTTCTTGCTTGCTGTCTCCCCCATTAGACTGTGGGTTCATTGAGGGCAGAGACTGGTTTGTTTTTTTTTGCCTCTTTTTGTATCCCTTGCACTTATCATGGTGCCTGACACTTGATCAGTATTGACTGACTGAATAAGTTTCAAACTAAAATTTTTTTTGCTATGAAATCTTGACAAGTCTGCCGTATCTGAGACACTGCTGAGAATCTGGGCCTGGATGTGGAATCTTTTGGTGGACCATCTGCTGGGTGGGTAGGATGTGATAAGAGGGTATTAAGAACAGTAGAATATCCTTGCTTTTCAAAGAACTTTCCCATCTAGTCTCATTCTCCTCTCCCCCTAAACACCAGGAGAGTGTGTGTGTGTGTGTGTGTGTGTGTGTGTAGAAGATTGGTAAGAAAAGAAATCATTAACACCATTATAATGAGGAGGACACTATGATCTAGAAAGTCTTGCCCATGGTCACACAGTGACTCACGGGAGAGTTGAGGCCGGAACTTGGGTATCCAAACTTTCAATTCTGGGTTTGTCCTGCCCAGCTGGGCTGTTGGTCGTGGGCTCTGTGACTTTGGGGGAGCCCTGAGAGTCTAAATTTTGGGGGAAGAGAGTCTAAGGTTGTGGTTGTGACCCAGTCTCCGGCCAGGGAGTCCCTCCTCCTGACTCTGCCCAGAGTGGGAGGGAGGGTTCTATTTATGATCATCTTTTTTGAAAGGACCAGAGATTCTATGATCTATTGGACCGATGCTGCAGCAACTTTATCACAGGCGGCCAGCGTAAATCTGGGGATAACCTCCCTGTACAGTCAATTCATTCCTTTAACAGGTCTATTCCTTTATCAGGTGTGGGGAAAGTTTCACCATAAGGAAAGCAGAGACATAATTTGCTTGGGGGCAGACGTATTTGTTTCACTGGGTTTTTATTTTAACAGTCTGATAATCCTGATGCGGAGGTTGCTTCTGTGTCTGTGTGTGCGTGTGTGTGAGTGTGTAAGAATGTTACCTGTATATCTTTGCCTAGATTCTTGTGTATGTTTTGCATGCACGTGGGCACACATTTCATACACATGTGTGTTGATTTGTATGTATACATTTTGCATGAGCGTGATAATGTGCCAGGACTTGTAGATACTTGAGACATTCACATCACACACACACACACACACACACACACACACACACACACACACACACGCTTTGGTATACATGTAGAGCGCATCTATGTTTTGCACATGTCTGTGCACGTTGTGGTGCCTGTGTGTGCACAAGCTTGCGTGAACCATTGTTGGAGGCTTCCTTTTTTTCTTCCCTGAATAGTTTCATTCCCTTATCAGCGCCCATTGTAAAGAGTGTTATTGCACATTGGCCTGTTGGCTGGGCTGGAGTACAGTCATTTTATTAAGAGATTTATTCGATGTCAGCTCCTCATTGCTCTGGGTACTCAGTAGCACAATCACACCCTCCAGGACTCACCTGTCTCTGCCCCCTCCCTCCTCATCCCTCCCAGGGTTTGTTATAAACAAGGGACAACCGATTTCTTTCTCTCTTTGGCTCAGATCCTTTCTCCTGCTAGAATCAAGGGATAACTCTTTCACCTTAAGCAGAGAATAGGCATGACTTGAGCAGAGAGGGACAGGTTCCCAAGGCCCACCTTGAAAAGCCTTTCACCCACCATGATGCCTGGGATCGTACCCTTACAGCTCCATTCCTTTGAATAGGTTTGGGTAAGCCTTGCTTTCTCTGGACCAGGAAAGCAACAGAGGACATCGACCCGTTTTATTAGTCTCTTCCACGACTAGGGTGGGGGTTGTAGGATTGTCGGTTCCTGGCCAGGCCATTTTGCCCTCCAAAATGCCATGTAAATGTAAGTGATGATGAGCATGGGGATGATGAAAATCCAGACCACACTGAACTGTGTGATGTAGTGGAACAGGAAGATGATCACTAGGCTTGTAGCCAATGGGTCTGTGTTCAAGTCTCAACTGCTTTACTAGCTATGTATTCTTGGGCAAGTCACTGAGTGTCTCTCATCTACAAAATGGAGA
This sequence comes from Gymnobelideus leadbeateri, assembly GCA_011680675.1. Lineage (NCBI taxonomy): Eukaryota > Metazoa > Chordata > Mammalia > Diprotodontia > Petauridae > Gymnobelideus > Gymnobelideus leadbeateri. The sequence goes on along the minus strand of WOXC01010998.1, from coordinate 82,668 downwards.
CTATAACACCCTAGGGTGGAGTGAGGAAAAAGTACCAAGCCTTCTCTGCTAAGCTGAGATCTGTGAGAGTCCAAAGGAGCTCTCCTTTCAGAAGTGAGAACCAAGAGTTGTTCCAAGCAGAAGAAGATAGGCTGTTCCATGTGATCCCCTGCATAAATATTTGTAGGGAATTGGATAAAACTTGTTCTGGTTAGTCCAGAGAGTAGAATTATGAACTATGAAAGGATGTGGGAAAGGCAAACTTTAACTCTAGACTTCCTTATACTTGGAATTGTGGAAAAGACTATCTTGGGGGTTCTCCCACCATTGGAAGTCTTAGGATCATAGGATTCAGAACTGTGACTTCTTAATGTGCCCCAATTTTATAGAGGAGAGAACTAGGGCACAAAGAGGGTTGACATACTTGCCCAAGTGTCCACAGGTACTAAGTAGTAATGACTGAATGTTGGGGATATTGTAAAGGGCATGCCCATCCCAGTAGAAAGTTGGACTAGTCACCTATATGAGGTCCCTTCCAGTCCTGAAGTTCTAGGAATCATCATGGGACTGTCTTCAAAGTCACTGGGCTGCCCACCCTTCCAGCAGACATCTTTGGCATGATAAACCTTTAACCCCCAACTGAATTGGCCGTAGCCCTGGTTTTGGATCACTACTGCTCTGAAGGAGAGGGCTAGTGCAAGGTGTCCTAAAAGAAAGATTAGATGTCCCCAGGCGGTGTAGGTCTTGTGTCATCTGCTTTCACTTTGTTTTATGCATCTCTGATGCAGAGGCCTCCTCCTGGTCCACAGGGACATCCTAAGCCATGAAGGGCACTTTTTGCCTCCAAGTGTGTATTTATCCCTAGGTAGATCTCCTTCTCCATTCAGAAGTTTGAATCTGAGGAAGAAGGAAGTTGGGTGGGAGCAGTGGCTCCAGCCAAGTGTAGTATTTTATTCTAATGGAGCCATGGGAAAGCTGAAATTGTGTTATCAATAGGAAAGCACAGCTATTGATGGAGATGCAAAAGAAAATCAACACTTGTCTATAAACCATGCTGCCCATTGACTAAGGGCCATCATTTCCCCCCATGATAGACCCATAGGTGTTCGAAGATATCACTCCTGTCTTCTCACACACACACCCCTCCCCAATTCTTCTCTTCTACAGGTTAAACCTTCCTAGGCCCTTCATCTGGAATTTCAGTGATGCTAAATGAGCATTTACATAGTGCTTTAAGGTACGCAATGCTCTTTGCAAGCATTATATTCTTTGCTCACAATAATCCTGAGAGATAGGTGTAATTATTTTCCCTATTTTAGAGTTTATGAGACAGGCAGACAAAGGTGAAGTGACTTGCTTAGGGTCACACACATAGTAAGTGTTCTGTGGCAGGCTTCTAGCTTTTTATCCACTGTGGCACACTTGCTTTTACTGCCTTGGATTATTATTTCTCTTTCCAGGTGGGAAACAGCCTAGCTGTATGGCAAGGGAACTGGACTTAGAGCTGGAGACTGAGTTTGAATCTTGTCTTTGCTTTTAACATTTGTCTATAAACCATGTTGCAACGTTACGAAGTTTAATCCTTCTTCTCCAAGATGTGGGGCACCTGAAGATAGTAATGGTGTTCTCCCCCACCTCCACCCCATCCAAATCTTAGAAAAGTCATGTCATCTCTCTGGCCCCCTGGTTCTTCTTCTGTTAAACAGAGGGAAATAATACATCCCAAGTGAGAGAAGGAATATACTTTATAAGAAAACCAATAGGAATGTGAGCTGCTGCTTGAGGTGCTGGTACTAGTGGTGCTGCTGCTGATTGTGCTGCTGTTGATGCTGATGGTGGAGGTGCTGTTCATGCTGCTGGTGGTGCTGCTGGAGGTGCTGCTGGTGGAGGTGCTGTTCATACTGCTGGTGGTGCTGCTGGAGGTGCTGTTCATGTTGCTGGTGCTGCTGGTGGAGGTGCTTTTCATGCTGCTGGAGGTGCTGCTGGTGGAGGTGCTGTTGATGCTGCCGGTAGTGCTGCTGGAGGTGCTGTTCATGTTGCTGGTGGTGCTGCTGGAGCTGCTGCTCATGCTGCTGGTGGTGCTGCTGGAGGTGCTGCTGGTGGAGGTGCTTTTCATGCTGCTGGAGGTGCTGCTGGTGGAGGTGCTGTTCATGCTGCTGGTGGTGCTGCTGGAGGTGCTGTTCATGTTGCTGGTGGTGCTGCTGGAGCTGCTGCTCATGCTGCTGGTGGAGGTGCTGTTCATGTTGTTGGTGGTGCTGCTGGAGGTGCTGTTCATGTTGCTGGTGGTGCTAGTGGAGGTGCTTTTCATGCTGCTGGTGGTGCTGCTGGAAGTGCTGATCATGTTGCTGGAAGTGCTGTTCATATTGCTGGTGGTGCTGGTGGAGGTGCTGTTCATGCTGCTGGTGGTGCTGGTGGAGGTGCTGTTCATGCTGCTGGTGTTGCTGCTGGAGGTTCTGTTCATGTTGCTGGAGGTGCTGTTCATGTTGCTGGAGGTGCTGGTGGAGGTGCTGTTCATGTTGCTGGTGGTGCTGGTGGAGGTGCTGTTCATGCTGCTGGTGGTGCTGGAGGTGCTGTTAATGCTGCTGGTGGTACTGGTGGAGGTGCTGTTCATACTGTTGATGGTGCTGGTGGAGGTGCTGTTCATGCTGCTGGTGGTACTGGTGGAGGTGCTGTTTGTGCTTCTGCTACTGTTGCTGTTGCTGGTGGTGATGCTGCTGCTCATGCTGCTGGTGTTGCTGTTGAGGTTTCTGTCTCTCACCACCTAGCCCAGCAACTTAGAGAGACCTGTTCCTTAGGGCATAGAGGAGTTATTATGTGCTTCTGTAGGAGAGGAGCCATATTGACAAAACCCTGGATTTTAGGATCATGGATCCATAGCTGAAAGGATCCTTCAGTATCACCTTTATTTCACAGGTAGGAAACTGAGGCCCAATATAACTCATGGTTATACTGGTAGCAAAGAAGGATTTAAATCTAGGTCTTCTGATCTCACATCCATTCCACCTTCTACTGTCTCTTATTTCCTCACTTGTTCTACATGATTCCATGTGTAGGTGCAAGGAGGACTAAGAGGGCATTGGGGATAAGGGAATAAGCATTTATATATCACCTGGTGGTGCTGGTGGGACCATAGTCCCTATGTACTAGGGACTATGCAAAGAGCTTTATACAAATATTATCCTATTTGATCCTTACAACAACACAGGGGGTAGGAGCTACTATTATCCCTATTTAACAACTGGAGAAACTAAGGCAAACAAAGGTTAAGTGACTTACCCAGGATCAGACTGGGACTGAATTTGAACTCAGATCTTCCTGACTCCAGATTCAGTGTTCTGTGCACTGTTTCAACAGTTACACAACAGCTCTGAGTGTGAGGGAAACATCAAGCAGAGAAAGTGAAAGGTCAAGAGTCCTAAGTCCTTAGGAACGTCAAATCACTTATCTACATCTGGGAAGGATCTCAGAGGCCATCTATATTTTAAATTTCTTAATTTTACAGGTGTGGAAACTGAGGTCACACAGGAAGCCAGAGTCAGATGAAGGACCAGAAAACAGGATCTCTGACTACAGAGACAGGGTTCTTTCTAACTCTACCTGTACAATTTTGTTGAGGGTCGACCCTGGGCAGTAGCATCTTACAAGACACCAAAAGCCTGGAGAACTCAGGCACCACCCACCCCCCTCCAGCTCTCCGACTTCTCGGTGCCAAAACCTTTCTTGCGGACATTTGACTTTCCTATCAGGTGACACCATCACATCCTTCCCTGCGTTATAATTTTGAATGTTTTATGGTGGGCGCTTCATCCTTTTTATTTTTATCGGGAATCACTGCCTGAACGTCACATTATTCTGACATTATTGTTCGTTTCATCAAAGATTAAAAAGAATATAGACTTTGCAGATGGGAAAAGTGTCATCAGAAGGCAGCAGGAGGATGATTTCATGCACGCAGGCTGTTAATGGAATTTAATATAAATAAACCCTCACATTCTTAGGGAATGAGACATCTTCAGTGAATTGGGGTTAGAACACTTTGCTCTGAATTTATGATGCAACGTAATTTCGGCGCAGGGCAGTGGACCATGGTGGAAAGTATACTGGCCTGGGAGCCAGAAGATTGTAGATATGGAGCTGGAATTTAATTCAACCTAATTCAACTTAATTCAACCCTCTTATTTTACTGATGAGGCCCATAGAGGTTTAGTGACTTACTCAAGGTCCAGTATGTAATTAGTGTACATATTTTATTAGTACTTATATGTGTACATATTGTGGTCTTCTCTCCCCTATGGAATGTAAACTCCCTGAGGGCAGGAACATTTTTGTTTTTGTATACCTAGTAGGTGCTTAATAAATGCTTACTGATCGATAAATGGTAAGGTCAGGATTTGAAACCAGGTCTTCTGACTCCACTCATAGCTTGGTCACTGAGTTGATATGTTCCTTTAAGCAAATCACTTTTCTCTGGGCCCTAGTTTCTTCCTGGGCTAGATCAAGTATTCTTAAAGTTTATTTTGTGTCTTGGATTCCTTTGGTAGTCATTGAACTCTTCCTCAGAATTAATACTTTGTTGGCTACAATCATGGTTAAAGGAAATGCCAAATTTCAATTAGAGAGTTGGGGGGTGGGCAGTGTTATCTCTTCCTTCCCAGAAACACTCAGGACAATCCCAGGCATTGTCTTGCTGGTATTTCTTTCTTCATAGAGGAATGATTTTTTAAATCTTTGCAATAAGTTCCTAGACCATATATCCATACACTTAGAATAATTTAATATCAGAGCTAGAAGGGGTATTAAGATATAGAATGCTAGAGCTAGAAGGGGCCTGGGAGACCTTCTAATCCTATGCCCTCATTTTATATCAGAGAACACCGAGATCATACCCAACACCCAATGTTCCTTGTGGTCCCTTTTAAAGGTTATTACAAATAAAGAAATAGAACCATGGAACCCAAAGGTTGGACTATATCTCAGGAACCATTTAGCTTACCATCCCAATCAGTGCAGAAATTCTGACTGGTGGGCTTACAGCCTCTTCTCAAACAGCATCAATGATAGCTAAGGCAGTTGGATCCATCACTGAATGGTTCCATTGTTGTAAGGTTTTTTTTCTTTAAAATGAGCCAAATATTAATTATACAATCCATTAGACTGTGAATCTCTTGAAGGCAGGGGCTTTCTTTTGCCTCTTTTTGTATACTCAGTACCTAGCACAATGCTTAGCACATAGAGGGTACTTAACAAATAAATACTTAATAGCTGACTGACTAAAGTAGGGAGGAACAGTGAAAAGAAGTCGGAGGATATGGCTTCAAAGACTTGGAACCAGGAAAACTTGAATTCAAGTTCAAATTCAGAAACTTACTAGCTCTGTGACCCTGGAGAAATCCCTTAACCTTTGATGGCCTCAGTTTCCTCTTCTATAAATAGATATATATATTCTATATATAATAGGATACATATTATTCTATATTCTATAATATATATTCTATAAATAATAGGATAATGATAATATTCCCCAGATGTTGTGAGGACAAGATGAGATAATATTTGTAAACCTCCTTGTTTAGAGCTTTAAAATGTTATATAAATTTTATCTCTGTTATTATTATTATTACCTGAATGACCTTTAGGCAAGTTATTTGCTTCTCTAGACCTTAGTTTTCTCATCTGTAAAATGGAGGAATTGGACTAGATGGCCTCTGAGATCACTTTCCTTTTCAGAGTTATAATCCTATAATCCTTAGCCTTTCTATTTCCTTGTAACGCTTACTTATAGGTTGTTCATTTGTTTCTTTGGGACTAAACATTCATTTAACAAACATGCATTTATTGAACAATGATTAAGCACCTATTGTGAGCAGGACTCTAGCCAAGATAACAAGTTTAGCTAAGCCATAGTCATTGCCCTTATGGAACTTGCAGTACATCAAGGAGATAAACATAATACACCATATTTCATGATAACTTGGGCAAAATGTTATTTTGCTCATGTCACATGCAGTAGAATGGGCGGGCTGTTGAATTGGATTAGTCCATCAGTATATGCATAGGCTTATTCTCAGCTACACCTAGGTCCTGTTATCTATTTGGGTCACTCATTCATTTGAATTTATTTATTTATTAAGTTGATTCATTTACCTAATGGTATTTGTTTATTTATATTCATACTCTTGAGTCCCCATCGTATGAATGTCTGCCAGATGAATACTGCATGATTCAAAGCAAAAATACACTTAATGAATCATAATATAATATGGTAATAACAAAAAAGTTAATCAGGAAGTGAGTGTTCTTTATGCCCAGGCCCAAGGTTGGCCATCTTTTTCTATGACTCCAAAAGAGACTGCAAGTCAAGGCTCCATTCAATTCCCCTACTTCCCCAACAGAGTAGGAAAATGCTGTCCGCTTAGATTCATAGAATGGTATTAGAAATTTCCTTCTGCTGCAATCACTATCAACAAGTTTTCCCATCCTTGGCAGGTGTCCCAATTGTCTCTCTCCTTAAATCCCAAATGTGCCATATTATTTCTAACTATGTCATCTATCTCTATACATACAATACACACACACACACACACACACACACACACACACACACACTCACATATATATATTCTTGAAGGATACTGGGAATTTTAAGGGAAGTGAGGAGGAATGAGGGACAGTCTGTGAAAAAGTATGGATAGGAGATGAAATGAATGTATGAGGAAGGGAAAGAAAGCCAAACAGCCAGACTATGGAGTATGTGGCGGGGAGTAATGTATATAATGATACTGGAAAGGTGGCGCTCTAGGAAAAATCTAAGGGCTTTTTCCTGCCCAAGGAATGATATCTCTATCGAAAGTGCTTTGGAAAAATTAATATGTGCTCCACCAATAAGGATAGGGACTGGATCTGTGATTCTACTGTTTATAGGCAGTAAGTTGCCACCCTACTGCACTGAGAGATTAAGTGACTTGTCTAGGGTCATACAGCTTATACATATGTATCAGGAGTAAGGACTTGAACCCAAATCTGTCTTGGGCCTGAGTCAGTTGTCTGCTTACTAAGTCACACTGCTTCTCCTTTCCCAGATATTAAATCTCATTTTTATTTGTATAATTATTATTATCTGTACTTGAGTTGGTTAGCCTTTTGAGGAAGATAATAATTTGAGTTGGAAATCATTTAGTGAATCCAGTCATTTCATAAATAGGGAAACTAAGGCTGGCAAGGGGAAGGAATTTACTGTCATGGAGTTCATCATAGCACCTAATTCCTATGGTTGTTAAGAGGATAAAATTAGATATTATTTATCTTTGTAAACCTTAAAGCACTTCATAAATTTTTGTTGTTGTCTATCATTATCATTAGGAGGGGGATAAGATATAAAAGCAAAGACATTTTTTGTTGGGCCTTTGATTTCATTGATATAGGTGCCTTCTCCAAGGACAGAAATTGACACTTACCTGCCCATTTTCTGTGATTGGTCTATATATTCCCATAAATCTTAGGTCTACTCAATGTGCTGGGGCAGAGTAAAGCTTGTAGTCTTCTTCAACATCTCTTGACCTAATGGGTACATATCAGATACATGCAGAGTATCTGGAAAGTAATCTTAGAGAGGAAAGCTCTAACAGCTGAGGGGACTGACAAAGCCTGCTGTAGAAGGTGGGATTTGAAAAGAACCTTGAAGGAAGCCAGGGGCTCTAAGAAGAAGAGTAACATTGCAGGCTTGGGGACCACCAGGGCAAAGGCATGGAGATTGTTTAGTCCTAACCCCCTATTTGACAGACAGATGAGGTCCAAAAAGCCCGAGGTTAAACAGTTTGAATGTAACCCAGATGGGGATTTTCATCCCAACTCTTTCCCTCCAAGTCTCATGCTTTTTACACCACAAGGACTTATGCTCTGTAGTTGTTTGCTTTCCTCCAACTTTTTTCAATTAGAATAATTGGATTTGGAAGTAGGAGAGAACTTTCAGATCAAAAGACTCAAGTTCAAATCAGGGCTATGCTACTTATTTACATGTGACTTTGACTGAATCACTTCTCTGGCCCTCAGTTTCCTTATTTATAAAAGGAGGACAATGGACCTTCCAGCTCTAAGTTCTAGTAGGCTATGAAATGTTTCCATATATGAAACCTGCCTGTAACTTACCATCACTGTACTTTGTGGACACTTAAGCAGAATGTGTCTAATTCCTCTCCTTCATGACAGCCATTCAAACAGAGAATCAAAAGTTCTCATGGTTTGAGGGAGGAGAATAAGCATTTATATAAGCACCTACTTTATCCAGTGGAGAAAACAGGCAAAGGTTAAGTGACTTGTTCAGAGTCACACAACTAGTAAGTGTCTGAGGCCAGATTTGGATTCAGGTCTTCCTGTTCCAGGTCCAATACTTTACTGCCAGCTGCTGCTGCATAGAAATTGGAGGCAGCACCTTCTGAGATTTCTGAAAGGAGACAGAAGGACCTAGAAGTTACTGAGTCTTGTCAGTCCTACTTGCACAACATCTTCCGAATCTGTGTTCTCTCCACTCACACCGAAATCACTTTTGTTGCTCAGACCCTGATCACCTCTGATCTTGACCATAGATATAACCTCACTGGTCTCCCTGCATTCATTTCCTTCCCCCTCCATCCTCTTCATAGCTGACAAATTGATATTATTAAAGTACAGCTCTGATCAGGTCATTCTTCTGCTCAAGAAGCTTCAATCACTCCCCACTGAGTCAAGGATAAAATAGAAAACCCACCGTTTGGCATTTCCACAATCTCACTCTAACCTAATGTGAGACTGAATCTGCCCACACATCACTCTCCACTCAGGCACTCTGCATTTCAGCCAAACGGGTCAACTTGCCGTCCTTCCGTCTTCTCTTTGTCTTTGAACACTCTGCCTGCCATGCCAGAGGGATGCATTCTCTCCTCTCCTTTTCCCAAGACAATCCCCATCTTCCTTTAAATCTCTACTCAGAGAAAAAGTCAATTTCTTCGGATATTTCCCCCTTGGCCCGGTTGCTGGTGCCTTCAGATACAGACTTCTGTATCCAGTCGATGTATTATTGTCCTCTTCTGCCCTATCACATGAACTCCGTGAAAGTGAGGGACTTTGTATTATCCAAACTTTGTCTATCCCCTGGCACCTAGCCTTGGTTTGGCACCCAGCTTGGGATCATTGGTCCCGGCACTTAACATATAGTAGGTGCTTGCTACACATTTATCAACTAATGGACTGATAGATTAGAGCTGGAAGGGTCTTCAAACATCTTCTAGTCCAACGCACTCATTTGAGAGTTGACAAAACTGAGCGCTGGGGAGATTAAGTGAGTGACTTTGCTAGATTCACCCAAGTAGCCAGTGGCTGAGAGAGAGGACTTGAATTTAATCTGACCCCCGAGCCAGTCTGCCTTTATAGTAACTGCTGTCCCGGGCTTAATCTCAGGTGGGACTTAGAGCAGAAAAGGACCCTGGAGGTTCTAAGTTAAGCTCCCTCCTTTTACCTGAGGGCTAGGAAAAGCCCTGGCAGTAAGTGGTAGAGGTGGCCTGGTGTTTGCGGGATAGTCAGAGAGATAAGTAAGTGTAATTTAAAAGCTATAGGACTTCGAGGATTCTTTGGAATGGGACATGGGACAGGGAGGTTTGGGGGGGGGGGGGCTTCAGGATGTTCCTAAAGCCTAGAGGTTGGCATCGTGGGGGATTTGGGAGAGAGAAGTAGCAAATTCCTGACTGAAAACCATGAAATTTATATAGGAACATTTTTCTTGTCTTTATCTCCCTGGGCCTTATTCTCCAGGTTTCAAGGTTGCTTGGCTTACGATCTGAGTTCTGTGAAAAAACCTCTAAGATGACAGAGGAGCAGAGCGAACAGGTTCCATGGGGTCTTGGAATGGCCCAGGTCCTGCCCAGAGTCACACAGCTGGTAAGTGTCTGAGGCTGATTGAATCACTAGAACCATCATTTTAATAGATGTTTTTAAAAGATGTGCATACTGGGAAACACTTGATGCCTGGGACGAACTCAGTGAAAAGCCCCACATCTCTGATGATGCTGGTCCTGAAGGAAGGAAGGCAGGAAGCAAGCATTTATTAAGTTCCCATCTCATTTATTCCTCACAACAATCCTGGGAGGTAGGTTTTTGTTATTATTATTTTATTTGAGAAAATTGAGGCAGAGGAGAGGTTAAGTGACTTGCCCAGGGTCATACAGCTAGTAAGTGTCTGAGGTTGGATTTGAATTTAGGAATTCCTGACTCCAGAACTCTATCCACTGTGCCATCTAGTGGCTTCTAAGACTTAAAACTCAGCACAAAGTGAGGTAAAATGCATATCTTAATAATTCAGACCCATTCTCCAACCTCTGACTTTGTTATAAAAAGTTTCTCCATTGTACCTCTACCATTTACATTCCTTTCAGCAGAAAGCAAGCACACACTAGCAGGAAATTCTGAGTTCAGTGTTCTGAGTTGATGTATAATTTGGTTTTGCATATTACTCAGAATATTATCTAGGCAACTAGGTGGCAGAGTGGATAAAGCAGTGAACCTAGAATCAAGAATATCTGGGTTAAAATCCAGCCTCAGACACTTACCAGCTGTGTGACCCTGGGCAAGTCACTTAACCTCTGTCTGCCTCAGTTTCCTCAAATGTAAAATGAGAATGAGAATGACACCTACCTCCCCTTTTTGTGAGGATCAAATTAAATAATATTTGTAAAGCACTTAGCACAATGCCTGGTACATAGTAGGTGCTTAATAAATGTTCCCTTCCCCTTTATGGTTTATCATCACAAGACATGTTAACCCTCTCCCTCCCCATATCATTCTTGCTCCCAGGATAACTTAATTTAAAATGCCATATTGATCCGAATATAGATTGCTCTTTCCCCTTTAAATGGCTGGTACAAAAGCCTGAAGACAGTTTATATAATTACTCTCTAACTGGGTTTTGTCTATCCCTTTTCTTTTAACCGTCCTTAGTGAAAGACAAGGTCTGAGTGTGGAATTTTCCATATACCTGCCTTTTGGGGGAAGGAAAATGACACCCCCCCTTTTTCCCCAGAATGGGGATCTGTGAATTCAAAACTGCAAGCCACCTGATCCCACTCTCCACAGAAACTGAGGCTTAACGTGGGAAGCAGCTTCCAGAAGGTCACACAGCCAATCAGAAGCAGACAGGACCAGAACGGGTCTTCTGCTCTCAGGTTAAGGATAACCAGTGTTCAGTGCGTACTTTGTTTGTTTGTTTGTTTTGAGAGGGGAATGGGAGGGCAATTGGGGTTAAGTGACTTGCCCAAGGTCACATCGCTAGTAAGTGTTAAGTGTCTGAGGACTGATTTGAACTCAGGTCCTCTTGATTCCAGGGCTGGTGGTCTATTCACTGTGCCACCTAGCTGCCCCTTCAGTGGGTATTTGTTGACAGGCTAAGAGATGCTCTGAAGGTCCAAGGCAGTTAGGGTTTCCACTCTGAGTCACCTCTTAGGATAGACCCGCCACTGGGGGTCTATCATTTCTGTACCTGCTACTTGGGTACAGGTCAGTTTCCTTTGTGATTCAATAGGGACAACTGTTGCTTCTCTGGTTCCTCCCCTGAGAGAGGAGCCTTTGCTAATTGTTTCTTATCTTCTGGTCTTGGCTCTATTTCTGACTCACTGTGTGACCTTCCATAAGTCGTTTTTTTGCTGTAACTAAGCCTCAGTTTCCTCATTCCTAATCTTTACCTGATCTCTAGAGTGAAAACCTGAAACTAGATGATCTTTCAGTTTCTAGGAGGGAGCCAGATTGATTTAGCTCCTTCCATCCAATGGCATCCAGCACAGGGCCTGGAACATAGGAAGAGCTTAACAAATGGTTTGTTGATAGATTGATAGACTTTCCATTTCAAGCAGCCAGGTGGGAGGGAGCATGGAGCCCCGGACTTGGAATCAGGAAGACCTGAGTTTCAATCTTAATTCAGACTCTAAGTAGCTGTGCGACCTTGGGCAAGTGACTTAATTTCTCTCAGTCTCCTCATTTGTAAAATGGGCATAATAGTGAAAATCAAATGAGATAACATGTAAACACCAGCTATTATTATTAGCAAAGATTCATTCAATGGTTGTCAGGTACAAGGCACTGTTCTAGATGCTGGAGATATGAAAATCGAGATGAAATTGTTCTGACCTTTCACTTACAGTCTCCTGAGCTATCCAAGATAGAAGGTGATTTGAGAAGGAATGAGAACACTAATGACTGAGGTCAAGGAGGAGCTGAGCCCCTGGCAGAGATGAGAAGGTGTCAAGACTGACAGCCAGGTCCAACCTCCCATTCCTCAGCAAGCAGGAGAAACGGATTTTTGTCCTGATGTGATTTGTGGGGTTTTATTGTGTCTTATCAGATAATGGTAATACTGTTGACCGTGAATGCAACATTTAATCACCAGGAAGGCAAAAGTGTGTTTTCCCATGGGTTTTTACTTTGCAAAAAACGTGTCTGGTCCTGGCTCTGTTCTTGCTGAGCTGAGTGAAAGTATCAGTCCTCATCACCCCCAAGTACACCTAACCCAGGAGTCTTGCACTCCACATTTTGGCTCAGACCCATCAGGATGCCCTAAGGTCCTCTTTATGACATGTACCAGACATATGGCTTGCCTTTCTCTCTCTCTCTCTCTCTCTCTCTCTCTCTCTCTCTCTCTCTCTCTCTCTCTCTCTCCCTCTCTCTCTCTCTCTCTCTCTCTCTCTCTCTCCTTTTACCTTTAACTCTGGGAGCAGTAATCAAATCAACACCACCTTTCCTGGAAAGGTCTGTCTATTGTCTATTGTCTAAGACTCCATTCAATATCTTTATGACTTCCCAGACAAAACACTCCTCCTTGGCCATCAATTTCTTCTTATGTGTTGTGTTTCTCTCTTAGAATGTAGGCTTCTTGAGGATAAGGACTGTCTTACTTTTTGTATTTATATCCAGAGATATGCCTAGATTATTGTTATTCTAGAATGAAACATGGAGAAATGGAGATTTCCCAACTCCAGGCATTTTTTTCTGAATGTTCCCCATGCCTGGAATGCTCTTTATATTCTGTCTCTGCCTCCTGGCTTTTCTGGATTCCTTCAAGACTCAGCTAAAATCCTACCTTCTACAAAATCCTATCCTCATCTCTCTTAATTCTAATGCCTCCCCCCTCAGGGAGGGGGCAGATAGGACAGAAATGTATCATGGAATGAGTTAGCCTGGAGATTCTTCTGGGTAGAGGATTGGACCATCTGCTAGAAGCTTCTTGACTTCTCCTGTAAAGTGAAGGGTTGAATGATTAGCACCTTATTGATCTATGGTGCTTCTCAGATAGAAAAGGAGCTAGACGGTCACTTCCCTGGAGAAGAGGGTTGTGGTGGCAGGCAGTGAGAAGCACAACTGCCTGGCAAATGGAGAAAGCAAAGCTGGACTGAATCCAGAGCTTGAAAATGTTCCCTTGTCAGAGAAGCTGGGGAAAGAAGGCAGAGGGAGAAACAGTCTGATCAAAAATACTTGTCCAACTTCTTTATTTTACAAAGGAAGAAAGAGGCCCAGAGAGTAGGAGGCCCCACCATGATCTTAATAACAAGTTAGCAGCAGAATCCAGCCAACACCCTAGGTCTCCTGACCCCCAGTCTGCTAACTGTACTGTCATTTTCTGTAAGGGGTTTCATGCACACAATTTAAGGGAATTATGTCTCAATGTTGCACATGTACATAAACGAATCTGAGTATGAAAGGTGCTTACTGTGGAAAATTTCACTTCTTCATGATCAAAAAAGGTAAGATGACAATCAAGTAATCCCTTAACTCGGGAGTCAAGAGACCCGTGTTCACATTCTCTATCTACTTGGCTGTATGACCTTGGGCAAATCATTTCCTTTGCCAATCTTTAGTTTCTTCACCTGTAAATGATGACCCCTCAACTTACCTTATGGGACTGTTGTGGGGATTGTGTGGGATAATGATGGCAAAGTGTCATGTAATCATTAAACGTCAGCTATTATAGCTGACTGAGGCCTTTGGATTATACAAGCTGGGAAAGCCTATCTCTGGCTAATCCCTCGATTGTGTAACTAATATGATAAATATGTCTCCTGTCCAATGCAGGCAAGTAATGAGGGAGTTAATGAGTGAAGCAAGGAGAGATAGAAAGTGAAAATAAGAAACCATGGAAACGAACTCACTAATCCCAGCCAAGTGCCAGGAGACTAATGAAGATAGACGGAGAGTGAAAGGGATAATAAAAGCCCCAGAAAACTTAGAGGAGGAGGAGGAGAAAGGCAAGCCCCTAAGGCAAGGAGAGCCTGTGTCTTTAAGGGAATTCATGGTCCTGCCCCTTATTGTAATTCCAAACTTCCTTTCTCTGCTCCAGTGGGAGCTGACTCCTTACCAGAATTATCAGAAACTGCAGAATTGGAAGGCACCTGAGAAGACATCTAGTACAAATAGTAGAAGATAGAGTGATTTCATTGATATAGGGGACTTGCAGGTGGGTGAGCTCCCTCTACCAATGTAGGTCAGTAACTTCTTTGAAATGTATAGTCTTTGAATTTTCTAGAGCATGAGAGTTTAATGAATGACTTGTTCAGGGTTAAACAATCCATATGTGTCAGAGACAAGACTTAAATCTGGGTCCTCAAAGACTTTCAGAAGTGAAAGGGAATAGAGAGCTTCCAATCCAACTCCCACCTATGTAAGAAACTCTTCTACAAGCAGCGGTTTAAACACTTCAAGAGGGAACTCATCACTTCCGATAGGCACTTTTTCTTTCTATGGAACTAAAATCCACCTACTGGTACCTTTGCATCTGGGACAAAGCAAGAAAAGTTTAAGGAGGAGGGCTCACTCAAATCATAATCAATTAATGGGAAGGATTTGACTCTCCACAGAAAATGGGATAAAATAGTAGAGGAGGTGCCAGAAGACCTTGCTTCTAATTCCAGTTCTACCCCCTCCCCCTGCCCCCACTTCACCCTGCATTGGGTTCCTCCATTATTAACACAGGTATAGAATTTGTGGAGGAAGTTTGATTTTCAATAAGATGAAACTTCACAGGGTAATGGTTTTATCTTCACAACAACCCTGGGAAATAGATGCTATTATTATTCTCATTTTATGGATGAGGAAACTTAACTAGCCTAGGGTTCACACAGTTTGCAAGGATCTGAGGGACAATTTGAACTCAGGTCTTCACTCCTGGTCCAGTGCATTATTCACTATTCACCTAGCTTCTTGTTAAAACATTATCTTAATAGATTAGAATGATTAGCCAAATCTAACAAGTAGAGATTAATGTAAAATTCTATTCTCGGGTTCCAAAAATCAATTGCACAATATATCACAAGGGAGATTTGGCTAGACAAAAGTTTCTGTCAAAAAGGTAAAAATAATAATAGTTCCCATTTCTATGGAACCTTACAATTTACACAGCAGTTTTCTCAGAACAACTTGTAAGGTAGAAAGTGAAATTATTATAGCCATTGTATAGATGTGTAAACTGAGGTTTACATAGGTTGTGGGTTACTCAATCACACTAATCTAATTAGTGCATACCCAGGATTTTAACATAGATATTTCCTGACTGCAAACCCAGTATTTTCCCATGACATTGAGATATCAGGGTTTGGGGTAGACTCCAAATTCAATATCAGTTAGTAGTCTGCTGGGTCAGTTAAATGAGCTTAGGCTACATAAATAGAAACAGAGTGTCCAGAATAAAGGATGGGATTAATGAGGCTTAGTGATGTAGTCAACAGAACCTTGGGTCTTGAGTTCGATAACTTGGGTCAGAATCCTGGC
Organism: Gymnobelideus leadbeateri; assembly: GCA_011680675.1. Classification (NCBI taxonomy): domain Eukaryota; kingdom Metazoa; phylum Chordata; class Mammalia; order Diprotodontia; family Petauridae; genus Gymnobelideus; species Gymnobelideus leadbeateri. Next base: position 66,912 of record WOXC01010998.1, on the reverse strand, counting down.
TCATCCACTCAACTCATCCTCTCTCTGGATCTCAGTTTCCCATCTGAAAGTAAAGGGCTTGAACAAGATGATCTCAAAGATCCCTTTTAACTCTAAATACTGCTTTGCTCTCCTCTGACCTGGTCAGATTATGCCTGAAGTGCCATGTTCCATAACTGGACACCATGTTGTAGAAGGCGCTTTGAAGAACTTGATCTTGTACAGAGAGAAAGGTGATTAAAACGTGGGCAGACTGAAGATCATATCATAGGAAGACTGACTGAAGGAGCTGGAGGTGTTTGTTTTCTTTCTTTTTTAAAAAATTCAATTTTATTCTATTTTCGGTTTTGAATTCTCTCTCTTCCTGCCCCAGCCACTGAGAAGGGAAGACAAACAAAACTAATTAAAAATATGTATAGTCATGCAAAATAAATTCCCATATTTGCCATGTTCCAAAAAGAAAGAAAGAAGAAATTTGCTTTAATTTGCACTCTGACTCCATCAGCTCAGTAACTGGAAGTAAATAGCAGGTTTCATCATGAGTCCTTTAGAATTATGCTTGGTCATTGCATTGATCAGAATTCTTAAATGTTTCAAAATTGATGGAAGTTTATTTTGTACAACTAATAGTCTTAAAGCATTGCCTAGAGCACTGAGAGAGTTCAGGGACTTGTCTAGGGTCTATTGGGCATAACTTGAACCTAGGTCTTCTGGGCCTAGGTCAGTTCTCCATCCACTATGAACACTGCAACTCTTTCTTTCTTTCTTTCTTTCTTTCTTTCTTTCTTTCTTTCTTTCTTTCTTTCTTTCTTTCTTTCTTTTCTTTCTATCTATTTTTCTGTCTTTTTGTCCACCCATCTGTTCATCCATCCATCCATCTATCTATCTATCTATCTATCTATCTATCTATCTATCTATCTATCCATCCATCCATCCATCCATCCATTCTTTCATCCATATATCTATCCATCCATTCATCTATTTATTTGTCTACCTACCTGATCTATACATCCATTCATCTATCTATTTATCTTAACATCAAATTATTTGTGCACATGGCACTCCATGTTGCATTTGCTGCCCTTTCTAGTATTAACTCTCCAGAACAAGATGCCCTGCCCAAGACAAGCCCAATGTCTTCCTTTATAGGGGTCAGAAATTGGACTCTCAGATTGCTCCACTTTGCATCTGCTGCTCTGCCTTGTTTCAATTCTATAGAACAAGAAGTTCCCAGCAAGGTACCCCCAAATACCCTGTGTCCCCCAAATTTCTGTCACCTTTTGTGTGCTGTATCACCCTTTAGATTGTAAGCTCATTGAGGGACTATCTTTTTATTAATTCTATTCCTAGCACTTAGCACAGTGCCTCACATGTTGTAGGCACTTAATAAATGTTTACTGGAATGAAGTGATATTTCTCATAGTAGAATGTAAGCTCCTTGAGGGTGGGTACTGTTTCATTTTTTCTTTGTATCCTCAATGCCTAGCCCAGGAACTGGCATATAATAGGTACTCAATAAATGCTTACTGGATTGAATTGAAATTAGGAACAGTGGGGAGAAATTATAGGAAGAGAGGCACAACATAAGGAAAAAGCTTCCTAGATCAGAAATGTCCTTAAGTAGAATGGACTGCTTTGGAGGGAGGGGGAATAGTGAGTTCCCATTATAGGAATATTGGAATTAAAGGAATCTTCAAGTAGAAACTTGTCTGGGATGTCATAAATGTTCAGGTGTGGGTTAGAGTGACCTCTGATGTCCATTCCAACTCTGAGATTTTACAATTTCACAATTATAAGTAGAATATTAACCTCTTGAGGGGAGGAACTACTTCATTTTCCTCTTTTTATCCCCAGGGTTTAGTCCGGTATCTTGCGTATAGCAAGTAATTTGCTTGATAAATGTTTATTGAATTGAATTGATTTTCCGTTTCTGTGAACTGAGCTGAGCATTGTGGAGAGAATGATTTGGTTGGGCAGAAGGATAGATGATGGTTCTATGGAATTCTTGTTGGGAGTAACAGTGTGAGGAAAGGCTTTGAGGTGGTAAAGAAACATGGAGTTGTACAAAGGATGCTGTACTGACAGCCAAAAGGGCTGAGTACAAGGCCTACCTCCCTCTATCACTTACTGGGAGATTTTTGGGGAGTCTCTTCCATTTCTTTTGGTTTCCTCATCCATGAATGAAAGATTGTACTCAGTAGTTCCTAAGGTCTAATTTTCATTCACTCTAGCATTCTGGGCTCTATGTTTTAGCATCTTCTCCAGCTCTAACATTCTATGTTTTAAGGGCCCTTCTAGACTCTGACATTCTGTGTTCTAAAAGCCCTTCCACCTTGAACACTGTGTGGTTCTAATATTCTATAAACAGTTGAGGGACAGTTTCTTCTCTCAAAGTATGAAGGGAAAAACTTACCCATGAGAATTCCTAGCTCCCTCCCTGCTCTGAGGTCTCCCTCTGATTCATTTCATTTAATTTTCAGGGCCAAAGTACTGAAAGTGTGGCTTTTCTGTACCTGCAGGTAGGGTGCTTTAAGGCTGGTCTGAGCATGAATTTCCATGATGGACTATAAGGACTTGAAAAGAGTGTCTAATGATGCGTGTTTTTAAATGGTTTCAATTCATATCTACATGACAGTCTGTAATGGCTTCAAGCCCACATTTCCATGAGGGAATATTTTTTCAGAAGACTTGGTTCTCCAAACTGAAACTCTCTCATTAAAAGTCCTGAACCTATTTGGGAACCATGGAGTTGACTCTTAGGTGTGCTTTTTCACTCAGAGAAAATTTGTTGGGGTGGGGCTCTGCTTTGTGCAGGGTCCTAGGCTCTATGTGCAGGAGTCAGAGATTAGCAAGCTACAATTCCTGTCTTCCTAAAGTTCATTATCTAGTAAAACACAGGACTAGAGAGATAAGGAACTCCAGAGATGAGCTAATCCTGATTTTTCATTTTGCAGTTGGGGAAACTGAGGCCCTGAGAAGTTGCCTGAAGATGATAAGTAGCAGAATAAGTATAAAAATCCAAGTCTGCCTTCCTGTCCAGTGATCTTTCCATGACTAACAAAAAGATGAAAGAAAGAATTGGGTGTTGGGAAATAATTGGGTAGAGTGTGACAAAAAAGACTTTCTTACGAGAGACTTGAATGCATTTATGAACCATCTTGTCCAACTCCCCTAGGATCTCATGAAAGAAAAAGAGAGAATTATAAGTTCAATATGAGCTAACTGTGTACTATGGGAACTCCAGAACCTGATGTAATCTGATGCTGCCTGTGTAGAAGCATAGTGACTGAAACTTCTAACCCTCAAGGGACTTATTTTCTACCAGGTGGGGAGAGGTGGGGAGAGATGCAGCATGTGCTGAACACATATGAGTAGAGAGAGAGAGAAAGGGGGAGGGAGAGAGAGAGAGAGGAAGAGAGAGAGAGAGAGAGAGAGAGAGAGAGAGAGAGAGAGAGAGAGAGAGAGAGAGAGAGAGAGAGGAGAGAGAGGACTAACATCTGGAAGATGTGGCAGAAACTGGGACAGGGGTGCAAAAATCAGGAAGTCTTTCTGTAGCTGAGACGTGAAGGAAGCTGGAAATTCTGAGATGCAGTATGACATAGTAGAAAGAGATATGGAAAAACCTTTGTTGTAAGGGCTAATGACTCTCTGGGAAGGGAGGAGAGGAAACTTTGGCAACGTAAAAGCAAAAGACGCCACTAGACAAAGTTTCAAAGAGAGAGAATCAGACTTGGCATCAAACAGGATTTGGACTTAAATCCTGCTTTGTAATCCTGAGTAAGTCATTCCAATTCTATGAGTGTCAACTTCCCCATCCACAAAAATGAGGGTTTGGGGCTCACTAATATGATTCTCAGCTGTTAAGATGGTTCCTGAGGTCCCTTATAGCTCTAGATCTGAGACTCTATGATAATGTGACCTCTGAAAGGTTCTTTCTTAATCCGTTGGACAGTAAGCTCTTTGAGAACAGGGGCTGTATTTTTTATTACTTTCTTTGTATTTCCAGAGTTACATAGGGGCTTAATAAATGCTACCTGACTGATTTGGCTGGTCCCATGATTCTCTCTATCAGATCTTTTCCAAGTTTAGACTTGGCTCCAGGAGGAAACAAAGGAAGGACTAGTTTATGTTACATGATCAACAATCCTGACTGAGGGATGACTAGAGTAAACTGTAGTAGAGAAGGGGTTTGTGGGGCGGATTAAGGTAGCATGGTGTGTTGCAGAGTCCCCCTTGAGTGGAGGGGGAAAGTCAAATGAAACTGGCTGCTGCTCAATGACTTACAAAGTTTTCTGGCCTTGGAATTGGGGTACCTGGATATGATTCCTAGAGTTGACTGATACTAATGAGCTACTCAAACTTGGGGGGAGGCATTTAAATTTCCTGAGCCTTGGTTTCCTTATTTTTATAATGGCAATACCAGTTCTCACTACCTGTGATGATTCTGTACTTGAAATGGCTTCTTTCACCATATTCACCTGGAAAATTCCAACCTATCCTGTTGGAAGCCCAGATTAAATACCACCTCCTTAGGGAAGCTCAGATCTCCCTGAACACTTTATTTTATACCCATTATATTATCCTGAAATATGAGTGTAAGGTGAAGAACTGTGGATTTGGAATAAAAACCAAACACATCTGAGTCCAAATCCTAGCTCTTATCTTTACTACTACTTGTGTGACCCTGAGCAGGTCAGTTTCCTTCCTGATCTATAAAACAAATGAGTTAAATAGATGCTTTCAAAGATTCCTTCCAGCTCTAAATCCAATTATGTCATTATTATTTATCATTATTTTGTCCATATCTGTGATTTCATCAATGGAGTGCCCCAATGCTGAAATCCCTTCATCCATGCAGATCCAAAACTTTTCTGCAACTTACCATCTTAGAGGATTGCCTGAGGACCACTGAGAGGTTAAATTGATTTCTCAGAGTTATACAGTCAGTATTGTGCAAGGGAAGATTTGGGGTCTTTGGGTACAGAGACCATTTCTTCATTCCTTTCTCCATGCTGCCTCTCAGATCCCACTATTGTATGATGGCTCCATGCTTTGTTATTTTATCTCTTTACTAGACTGTGAGCACCATGAGAACAAATTGTTTAGTAAGTACTAGGCACTATGCTAAGGCACACATAAAAGCATTTAATACAGCCCCTGCCTTCAAAGAGCTTATATTCTAATGAGACACATAAAGAGGTGTTGGAAAGCTGGGGCTGGTGGTACCATGATAAGGATGAGGGCAAAGACCCTATCTTATCTCAATTTTATATCTTCTCCAGTCCCCATTATGGTGCTCTGTATGCTAAATAAATACTTGTGAAATTGAACTAAATACAGGAGAGTGTATATGACAATGCTCTGTAAACTGAAGCTTTGTGCAAGTTAGAGATTGCCATTATTTTATCAACATCTCTGTGTGCACCAGGGACAAACATTCTTATTAGCTGAGGAAGGGGCTTGGTGAGTTTTGCTATCCTATAATGAGGCCCTAATGACTCTGAGAGCAGAGGAAAAGATATGGGTAAGTGAAAGGTTATCTTTATTCTAGCCACATGTCCCTCAGATAGGGCGGCTTCCTAGGGGACAGGAAGGGAAAGGCTATTGACCCTTTTGCAAGCCCTTCTCATTCTACATCTGGCTCTCTCTGACTGCTCTCTAAGCTGAGATGGGGAAGGCTGGAAAGGCTCCCTTGTGGGAAAAGAGCTAGATGTTCCCTCTATCAGAGACCCTTTAATTGACTAGCTGGGACAAAGGAGTGAAGAATCCTCTGGGTGAAAAGGGCTCAATTTACCTGTAGGCTGCCACTCTGTATCAGGAGTTGGGTCCCCTTCAGCCCCTAATCATCTTTCTTACCCTCCACCCCACTCCTTCCACAGTATATAAAATCCTGCTATTCTAACAAGAACTCATTTTTCTTGAAGACTTTGCATGACATTTCCCCAGAAATTTTCCAAGGAGCATAGATTTAGAGCAGAAGAGACCTTTTGTTGTTTAGTTGTGCCCAACTCTTCATGACCCCATATGGGGGATTTTCTTGGCAAAGATACTGTTTAGCATTTCCTTCTCCAGTTCCTTTTACAGATGAGGAAACTGAGGCAAACAGAACTAAATGACTTGCCCAGTGTCACACAGCTAGGAAGTATCTGAGGTGGCATTTGAACTAAGGAAGAGGAGTCTTCCTGACTCCAAGCCTACAGCTCTATCCACTGCACCACCTATCTGCCCTAGAAGAGACTTAGAGATTATCTAACTCAGATGCCTTTTGCCAGATGAGTAAAATGAGGCCCAGAGAGAGGCAGTGGGTAACAAGTCTCATAGGCAATGAATAGCAGACCAAAGATTTTAACCCCATTCCTCTGTTTCCAAACGTAGTGCTTCTTCCGCCACCCTACACTGCCTGTCTGACCAACATTCATAGGCATTCCAGGGATTATCTCCTTTTGATAGAGAAGACTGTGGCTACCCATTGAGTTCTAGTGTTGAGAATGAGGAAAGTGCCAGTCCCATTGTTTCTTTCGAATATTCGAGCATCTCTGGAGTATGTTGTACAAGTCTGGGACCACATTTTAAGAAGGAAATTAAATTGTGAGCGCCTTGAGAACACGGACTGCCTTTTGTCATTCTTTGTATCACCAGAACTTAGCACAGTACCAGGCACAAAGTAAATGCTTAAGGATTATTGGCTGACAAACCGAAGCGTCTCTGGTTGGGGGTAATCGGATAGAGAATGGACCAAGTCATGGGAGGATCATTGGACGGAAATGATGATGTTTAGTTCAGAGATCAGAAGACTTGGGGAGGGAAGAGGGACACCACCACAAACTTCAGGTATTTCAAGGATTGTAACAGAGAAGGATTTGATTTGTTCTTGACCCTGGAAGGTAGAATGAGGAACAATGGGTAAAAGTCACAAGGAGGCAGATCTTGACTTGAAAAATTTCCTTGAAATCAGAGTTGCATAGTGGAATGTGCTTCCTCAGAAATTTTGCTAGAGAAATTATCTCAAACTGAGACAGGATGACCATTATTAGGATATTGTATAAAGGGATCCTGTTCAGGTCTGTTGGATGAGCTGACTTCCAAGGGGCATTTCAACTCTGAGTTTCTGTGATCCTCTGACATAGTCAAAGTCACACAGCTAATTGGTGGTAGATATGGGACCTAAACTTGGGTCTTTTGACCTGAAGTCTAGTGCTCTGTTCACCATACTACACTATCTCTTTTAAAGGGATTAATGTTTAATGTTTTAAACATTCCTGACTGATGGATACCTAGCTTCTTCAATACTTCCTACAATGGAGAGCTCACTGATTCCCAAAGTAGCCTATTACATTGTTGGATAGCTCTGATCTCTAAAAATCTCTTCTTTATATTAAGCCAAACTTTGCCTCTGTGTAACTATCACCCCTTCACCTAGCTCTGGAATCCTTCCTCCTCTCTTAATACAGGTTCTGTTTCAAAGCCAGAAATTAGAGAAATAGACTGCAGGTGGGGGTAGTCTAATGCTTGCATTGTGTGGGTAGATCTAGTGAATACCTAAATGAAAGTTTGACTTTGAGACCATCAATTATTGCTGTTGTTAATAATATCTTAATTTTTTTAAAGGGCATTATAGGGGCAATTAAGTAGTGCAGTGAATAGAGCACTAGCCCTGAAGTCAGGAGGACCTGAGTTCAAATCTGGCCTCAGACACTTGACACAACTAGCTGTGTGGCCTTGGGTAGCTCATGTTATCACTTAATCCCAATTGCCTTGCCTTCTCCCTCCAAAAGAAAAGCCCATTATAGCTCAAAAGGAGTTTCTCTCCCCAACCACCACACAAGATAGATATAGAAAATATTATTTCTACCTGATCAGCCCTAAAACTCTGGCCCTCAAATCCAGATGTATTGATTAGTGAGATTGTTGCCTAGCCTACCATCTCTGACTCCAACCATACTTCATATTCCGCCCCAGGCATCTTCTTGCTATCTATGCTACTCACTTCTGCACCCTCTGAATGACTTGAACATGCTACTGCCAGGAGCCTTCTCTCTTTGCTCCCATATCCATTTTCCAGGTCTAGAACTGGAATCAAATCAATGCCACCATTGCTACTGTAAAAGAGTGTGCCAATCACCCCTATGGCTCCACTGATGAATGATGACGATACTTATCCTTATAACTTTCCAGATCAAAGCATTGCTCCATGGTCACCATTCCCCTATGTTCACCGTGTCCTTTTATTAGATAGCTGGATAGATAGATAGATAGATAGATAGATAGATAGATAGACAGATAGATAGATAGATGGCTAGATGGACAGATGCATAGATGGATAAATAGATATAGATAGATAAATAGATAGATAGACAGACAGATAGATAAAGCATTGATTAAGCACTATCCTAAGCACTATGAATGCAAATGCAAGCAAGGAAAGCAATCCCTGTCCTTGAGATGCTTGCATTGTAGCAGAAAGGAGGAAGACAATGTCTAAAGCAGAAATTGGAAAGAAAGTGGTACATCTATGGCAGCATGTTATGGAGATGACCAGTAAGTGGCATGGTTGCCAACAGGATAAGGGGAAAATCCACCTATGACAGCTGGGAGAACCAAGTTTTCAGTGTGGGTTGATGATGTTTTTGGCCTAAGTGGAAAGAGCATTTTGAAGACATGGCTAGAAAGTAGTTCGAAGACAAAACAATGTGAAAACCCACTTATTAGAATGTAAGACTCTTGTGGCCAAAGGGCTGTCTTGTTTTTGTTTTTGTATACCCAGTGTTTAGCACAGTGCTTGATTCATAGGAAACATTTAACAAATACTCATGCATTCATTCATTCCATTTTATAGTTGAGGAAATGAAACCCAAAGACATTTAGAGACTTCATCCAGGTCTCCCAACTAGTAATTCTTACATATCATCATCTTTACTTCTCTCTTGTTGTTTCCACCTACCCTGGTTTCTCTCCATTTCTCTGAACCCTACTTGGTCTTCAAGGACCAACACAAATCCTAGCTCTTCTAGGGAGGCTTCCTGGAATACTTTAGTCCAAACTGATCTCTTTCTTTTCTGAACTCTTATAGCAATTAGAAGAAGCACATACCCAGCAATTTCATTATTTTCTAATTGTTTCTTGTTCTAAAGTAATCAACCAACAGCTCCCCAAGGGCAGAGATGGTATGTTCTTTTTCTTCCTTCTTCCCCTTGTATAAGGGGAAGCCCTGTATTGTACAGGGCTGGGTAGCCAGTGGGTTGGTTTGCTTCCCATAGATCGATTACAGATCAATCTATGGACTAAGTACAGATCTGTGACCAAAGATCCATTAGTCAATCAATTTATGGAGCACTTTTTGTGTGCTAAGTCCTGAGCCCACAAACCTAGGCCATGTGAGACCCCCACCCGATCCTGTGCTATCTCCTGGGCCCTTTAAATTGGTCCTGGATGAGAAAAAGAAGCGCATTTATAATTTAGCTCGTCGTGGCCGAGAGCTCTCCTCCGTGGGAGCACCCTCTTCAATTACAACTTCCCTGTAATAAGATGAGGGATGAACGGGTGAGAGAGGCCTGCTGGAATGAGACATGATAAATCAGCTGGCTCAGGCAGCAGTGGGTGAGGCCCCAGCTCTCTGCCCGCCTACCCCTTGCTATCTTTCTTATTTCAATAAGGGAGTCTGAGAAAGAAATTTTAATTGCATGTGATGAGGTGACTGTCCATGTGCCATGGTGGACATCGGGAAGCCTGCATTAGCTCATCCTTTCTCTTCTTGTTTGAGATCCCTGCAGAGGAACACACAAGTGTATATACCCTTTCCCCTCCCACCCCTTCTTTTCTTCTCATTTGTTTGAAAGCTGTATATTTGAAGCTGTTTCCCAAGCCTCCTCTGGGCTCACGTGGCTCTGGGTGTGTTACTCGGCAGCCGGGGAGTCCGAGGGAAACATGCCAATTTCTGAGGTGCCTTTGGTCAAGGGTGACTGAGTGTCAGCCAGCAATTATATGATTTCAGTGTAATTCATTGGGGGTGGGAGGGGGAAGCCCGGCCTCTGTAGTCCGCCTGCCTTAAAAAGATTGGCGTTGCCATCTGATTAATTTCCAAACTTTGGAAGCCCTCACTGCTGCTGCCCGAGATGGAGACACGACACTGACATTTCCGGCCTTGCCGGCGGGCGGCTTTATAATTGAAGTCCCGGACTCTGGGGGGAGGACCACGGTACCGTGTCTTTGTCTGTCTTTCCTCCTTTCCTTATTACCATGCACACACTGTTTGCTGTATCCTCTCTGTACCCCTCTCCCAGGCAGCAGGCTGTAGGGGAAAGAACCTTGGCTTCCATTCCTCAGTGCAATATTCACTCATTGTGTGACCTTAGGCAAATCATTACCTAGGTTACCCAGCCTATCAAATGAGAACAGTATCCCCCAGCCCGCCTCTTTTAAAGAGCTACTGTGAGCATTCATCGAGAGGATCTGTGGGGTAATAGGGGACAGCAGCACTAGAACTGGACACAGAAACCTGAGTTCAAATACCAGCTTTGCTTCTTACTGCCCCTATAAAGTCAAAATATCTATCCTTATTCAATTAATGGTTACCAAAAGAGACATAATTTTTGGCATCACAATAATTCCAATCAGAAATTCATATTCTGTAAAATTAAAAAATAAATGGAAGATTAAACATAACAAGTTAATATCTGTTTCTCTTTCAAAAATTCATTAGCCAACACATTAAAAAAGCAGTGAAAAATAATATCTACAATGTCCTTGTAAAAACTACAAAAAGATTGCCAACAAGCAGCCCCTTCTCAGTTAATAGTAGAAAATGTCTTAGGTTTGGAGTCAGAAGACTTGAGTTCAAATCCCAGTTTTGCTTCTTAATTCCTGCGTGACTTTAAGCAAAAAACTTCCCCAACTCTGGGTCCCAATTTTCTCCTCTGTCGAATAAGGACAGTGGTTGAAATGATCTCTCAGCTCACTTTCTGCCTCGAAAAGACGAGACTCATGTTGGGACTGAGTCTAATCTGCCAGCAAACTCAGGAAGCTTGAATTGGAAGAAATAGCCAGAGAATAGTCCTATGATCCTCAATGAAGTGAATAGCTGTAGCTGTAACTATAGCTTTTACTGGATGTGATGGAGTTGGGGTGGTGGTGGTGGTAGGGGGAGAGGGATTGCCCCAGCCAGGGCGTGTGATTTGAAATTGTGAAGGGAGTAGTTCCAGCTCTACACAAATTTAAAGGGAACTCAACCCTCAATTGTTGACTAGTTCAGAAATGTTTTCTTGGATAGCGATCCGATGAAATTTTGCAAAGATTAACTGGTGCTGATGTGGGTGCAGGGTAAAAAGCACAGAACAAATGCCTTCTCACTGCGTTTCAATTTCCTTTTCTTGTATAATAAGGAGTCTGCCCAAAGAAATCAAAGCAAAAGAAAAGTCATAAGTGTGTGCAAGTGTGTGTACACATAAACACATGTGCTAATATATATGCATATTACATGTGTATATAGTTTATGACTTTCACAAATGAACTTCTTTTCTATTAAATAAAATGATTATTTTAATAATAGCATGTTTTTATAATACTATCACATTTACATATGTAACCTCTTTCTCTTTTTTCTCTGTCTGTTTCTCTCTGTGTGTCTCTGTCTCTATATCTGTTTCTCTCTCTTTCATTATATAGATATATAAAACCTTTCTTTGTGTGTGTGTGTATATTATAGGGTGTCTCTAAAGTCTTAGTGATGTTTTATGCTGTTAAAGTCTAAAATAGCACCAAAACTTTTAGAACATCTCATGCTTGTATGTATATGTGCATACATGCATATACAAATGCATGCACACATTATATATGTGTGATTTCATTGACATAGGGAACTCCCAATGAGGAAGTACCCTCTACCAAAACATATCCTTATTTGCTCTATAACTCCAAGTTGCCTAGGACATAAAGTGACTTGCTGAGGACTTGCCACTACATATTCACAGATAACACTTAAACCCAAGTTTTTCTGACTCCAAGGCCAGCTCTCTACCACATTTCTCAAAATATTCATATCAGTGTTATTCTTTATTTATTTTCCAAATGCTTTATTAACTTCTGGTTTACATCATTCATTTCCACCAGATTTCGAGTTACAATTTTTCCCCATTTTTCCCCTACCCACCACCCCAGAATAGTAGTCCCACAGGATATCCCTTCATCCAATCTGCTCTCTCCCATATCTTCTCCCATACCTCCTTCAACTTTTCCATTAGGGCAAGGTGAATCTCTGTGCCCCAATGCCTGCACATCTTATCTCCCAGTTACATGCAAATAGTATGTTTATATATATATTTGTGTTTTATATATATTTTGTGTTTATATATATTTGAAACATTTAATTTGAAACTTCGAATCCCAGATCCATTCCCTTCGTCCCTTGTCACCCACTTCCACTGGGAAGATAAGCAATTCAGTATATGTTGTGCATGTATAGCTATGCAAAACATTACCCTAGTAGATATATTGTAAAAGATTGACTATATTTCCCTCCCACCCATCCCACCCCCCACCTGGTCCATTCCCTACTTTGATCCTGTCCCTCTTCAAAGTGGGTGCCTCCAACCTCCCCTCCCCCAGAATGCCCTCCCCTCCATCATCCCCCCTCTCATCCCTTCCCCCTACTCTCCTGCAGGGTGAGATATCCCATTTAGTATGTCTGTCATTCTCTCCCTGAGCCAAATTCAATGAGAATATGGTTTTGCCTTTTTGCCTTCCTGTTCTTTCCCTCCCCTGTGACTACTTCCCCTTGCCTCTTCTACATGAGATAGTTTACCCCTGCCCCTGTTTCTCCCCATCTCCTCTTGCCACATTCCTCTCTCACCTCTTAACTTCACCCCTTAAGTATCATCCCTTCCCACCAAATTCAACCTGTGTCTTCTATCCATGTATACCTGTAAACATATATACACACGTTCACATATGTATTCATATGCCCATATACCCTTCTTCAATTATTTTCATACTGAGAAAGGTTTCATCAGTCACAGTTACTGTTTTTCCATGTAGGAATGTAAATAGTTCAACTTTGATAAATTCCTTTTGATTTCTTTCCCTGTTTACCTTCTCAAGTATCTCTTGTTTCTTGTGTCTGGATGTCAAATTTTCTATTCAACTCTGGTTTTTTCCTCAAGAATGCTTGAAAGTCCTCTGTTCCACTGAATGACCATATTTTCCCCTGAAACAAAATACTCAGTTTTGCTGGGTAGGTAATTCTTGGTTTTAATCCCAGGTCCTTTACTCTCTGGAATATCATATTCCATGCCCTTCGATCTCTCAATGTAAAAGCTGCCAGGTCCTGTGCTATTCTGATTGTGTTTCCACAATATTGAAATTGTTTCTTCCTCGCTGCTTGGAGTATTTTCTCCTTGATCTGGGAATTCTGGAACCTGGCTATAATATTCCAAAGAGTTTTCTTTTGGGGATCTTTTCAGGAGGTAATCTGTGGATTCTTTCAATCTCTATTTTGCCCTCTGGTTCTAAAACATCAAGGAAATTTTCCTTGAGAATTTCTTGAAGGATGATTTCTAGATTCTTTCTTTGATCATGGCTTTCAGGTAGTCCAATAATTTTTAGATTATCTCTGCTGGATCTATTTTCCAGGTCAGTGGTTTTTCCCATGAGATATTTCACATTGCCTTCTATTCTTTCAATTGCTTGGATCTGTTTAACAGCATCTTGATTTCTCATAAAGTCACTAGCTTCTATTTGCTCCAGTCTAATTCTGAAGGAATGAATCTCCTCAGTGAGCTTTTGAAATTCTTTTTCCATCTGGCAAATTTGGCTTTTTAAGACATTCTTCTCCTCATTGCCTTTTTAAGCCTCTTTTACTACTTGAGTTAGTCTATTTTTTAAGATGTTATTTTCCTCAGTCAGGCTGTTGACTCTCATTTCATACTTTTCCTTCATCCTTCTCATTTCTCTTCCCAATTTTTCCTCCACTTCTGTTATTTGGTTTTTAAAATCCTTCTTAAGGTCCTCTATGGCCTATAACCCACTCGTATTTTCATTTGGGGCTTTTGGTGCAGGATTTCTGACCTCACAGTCCTCCTCTTGTTCCATGCTTCAATCCTCTTTGCCTCCAAAATAGGAGTCTAATGTTGCATTTTTCTGTTTATTTTGTTTCCTTTGCCTAGGCATGTTGCCACTTAATTACTTGACTTTTGGGCTTGTTGCCCCAGTAGGACTCTGCCACCAGACAGGGGAGCTTCCGTCCCAAATGTTGGGGTCTTCTCAACTGCCAGAGGTATTAGTTGGGTGCCCTCCCTGAAGCCCCCACACACTCTGGCAAGCTGCACACACACCCCAAGACCTCCACCCCAGACTTCAATCCAGATCCAGGGAGGTTAAAGCAAGAGCGATTACCCCCCCACCCCCACCCCAGACTGATCGCCGGATCCTTCTACAGTCTGCAGGCCAGGAGCTGAAGTTGCAACTGAAGCTGCAAAATGTCGGCTGTGCTGCTTCTCCTCACCTGCTTCTAGCCCCCAGGGCTCCTGGAATACTGGTCCCAAAGTCCATAGGGCACTAACCTCTCACTTTGTGTTGGAAATTCTGGAAAAGCCACAGCTGCTGGTGTTCTGGGGTCCCTCCAGCCGGCTGCTGGCTTGGCCACCCTGGGGCTAAAACTGAGGCTCACATGGGCCTGGGCTCGGCTCCCAGATTGCTACACTGTGGGCTCCCAGAGTGCTGTGCTGGCCGCTCCCTGCCAGGCTGCTGGGCTGTCCTCAGCGGGAGGTCAGCTTCTCTGTGTCATTCTGTGGGTGCTGGAGCTCCAGAGGTTGTTCAGAGTCCCCCTTTTACATGATTTTTAAGTTTTGTGGGCTGGACACTGTGGAAGTGCTGTTTCTACTCCACCATCTTGGCTCCACTCCCTCCCCCCAGTGTTATTTTTATATATATATATATAGAAAAATTCACCAAACTGGAAATAAAGTGGGTATCCATTGACTGGGGAAAGGCTACACAGCTGTGCTATATGAGCGTACTGGAATATTATTGTGCCATATGAAACAATGAATATGAAAAGTTCAGAGAAATGAAAGAAGACTTGTATGAATTGATACAAAGTGAAGCAAGTGATCCTGGAGAACAATAAAAAATCTAAATGGATAGAACACAGAAAGTAAAGCCAAATTGAGTAACTGTCATGTCAATAAGCATTTTTATAGATCTCCTGAGTGGCAGACACTACAAATGACGGCAAAATGACCAATCTTGGTCCCAGAGAAGAGACATATGAAATATATCCATTTCCTTTTCAAAGAGAGGTGGGGAACTATGGCATATAATGCTGCATATGTGATCAGAAATGATTATGTTGGCTGGTTTTGCTTAACTTTTTTTCTTTTTACAAAAGAGAATACTGTAGTGAAGGTGGACTTGGTATAGCTGGAGATCACTGTGATGTAGAAACCAAAGGCAGTAATAAAATATTTTGAACATTAAAAAAAGAATTTGAAGTGTTTTCAGGGGTTCTTAACCTTTTGTTGTGTCATGGACCCCTTTGGCAGTTGGGTAAAACCTGCTCAGAATATCTCTTAGATACATAAGACAAAATGCATAAGATTACAAAGGAAATCAATTATATTGAAATAAAGTTATCAAAATGTTTTACAAAAATTCATGGATTCCAAGTTAAGAATTCTTGGAGATGATTCTAATGTATTTTTCTAGCTCCATGAATCTATGATACAAGGTAATTATTGTGTCAACACCCACCACTCCGATTTAAGTGAAAAGTGAACATTTTAGCTAAGCAAATCTAGTAATAAGTATCTAGACATTTCCAAATGTCTGAACTTTGTTTTCCTCAGGCAATTTTAGTGACACATAGGCACAGCCTATGTCTATACTGTTGCTTCACCATCTCTTACAATCCTCAGCTCCAGGAACCTTCATCTTCACTGAACCTTACCCACCCAGAAATCTGACTGCCTCTTAAAATCACAGCCTTTCAACAATTGGAAGGTTTTAGGAGAACATCCAATATAAATTCTCCTTCCTGACCCAAAACAATATTAGAATCCCCTCTAGGACTTCTATAACAGGTGGTTATACTGCCTCTGCTTGTATACCTTCAGTGCTGAGAAACTCACTATCTCTCAGGGAAGCCTGCACCATTGTTTGGACACCGATGGATGTTAGGAAGTTCTTTCTTATATTGAGTTGAAATTTACCTCCATATAACTCCCACCTATTACTTCTAGTTTTACCCTCTGGAACCAAGCTGAGCAAAGCCTAATCTATCTACCACAAGATGGCACCTTGGATATTTAAAGTCAGTAATCACATTGCCTCCATCCTGAAAGTCCTCTATTTCCCAAGCTAAGCACTCTTTGCTCTACCCTACCTCCAGCTAGTCTTGACCGAAAGAAGAACATAAGGAAGAAGTTTACTGGATCCTTGGTTTTCTTCATAGTTCTTCATAGTTATCCCTCTTACTCTTTTAATCCATACTGTGCCCAGAAGGTAGAAATGTATTTATTGAAGACTCGATTCTCTATAAAAAAGGGACAAGACTTTAAATACTTACCTCATGAGGTTATGCCATATGTGCTTTGAGAACTTAAAAGTGCTATATGAATGCAAGTTGCTATGAATAGTCTTCTGAATAGGCTCACCCCCTAGAATTTTTTTTTTTTGGTCTTTTGGAGGGCAATTGGGGTTAAGTAACTTGCCCAAGGTCACATGGCTAGGTTTTTATTTGTGTGTGCATTAAGTGTCTGAGGCCGGATCCAAACTCAGATCCTTCTGACTCCCCAGGGCCGACTCTCTACTCACTGCACCACCTAGCCGCCCCTCACCCCCTAGAATTGTCTTCTCAATGCACCATTCTAATCATATTATTCCTCTGCTTAAGAGCCTTCAATGACTCCCAATTGCCTATAGTATAAGTCAGAACTCTTCAGCCAAGCATTCAAGAGCCTTCTCAGTTACTCCCCACCCCATCTTTCCAGCTTTTTCTCCTGTTTTAACCCTGTATACTTGCCAAACTGGATGACTTCCTGTTTCCGGAACTTGGCATCCAATGAACCCCAGTGTCTGTGGGGAACCAGGGACTGGGAAGGCAGGCAGGTTTATGAGCAGCAAAACCCCAGTGACATCACATCCTCTCCCCAGCGTATAGCAACTCTTCTGCCTGACATTCATCTTCCTTGGTGGAAGGTGGAGGGGGAAGAAGAGATAACTTATGTGTGACTGTGCGTGAACGTTCTCTTCCTGCACTCATGAAGACAGATGTCAGGAAGTGGAGGAAATCTTTGTGCTGTCCACATCCATATTGAAACTGTTCTTTGCAAATGGGAATAGATCTGTGTTTGTTACAGGTACATGTATCCTGTGTGTGTTCTTGCCTGGAACCTTAGCAGGAGGGAAGAAGATGGGGATTCTGGCCCATGGCCAGTAGGATATAGGGGAAGGAGCACTGGACTCGAAGTTAGGATACCTGGGTTCTGTTCTGGGATCCAAGCCTGTGTACAAAGGGGGCTCAAGTCACATGTATGATTACCATTATGGAACACTTGTAGTGTCACTGTTTTCTTATTAGTGGTGGAGTTTTTTGCCCTGACTGAACCATGATCCTAACAGGTGTCTTCCAAATGGCTTCCCTTTGGTCACAGAGAAACCAAGTAAGTTCATGGAGATAATACTTTGCCCAAATGAGTGATTCGAATGTTGGGGATTTCTAGATATGGAAGAGGGAGATATTTGGGGGGCATGCTATAGAATATTCACTATACATTTTTTAATTTTTTTTTCTTTTTGGAGGGCAATTGGGGTTAAGTAACTTGCCCAAGGCCACATGGCTAGGTTTTTATTTGTGTGTGCGTTAAGTGTCTGAGGCCAGATCCGAACTCAGGTCCTTCTGACTCCAGGGCCAATACTCTACTCACTGGGCCACCTAGCTGCCCCCCACTATACATTTTTAAACTCAATCGGTTTTACCTCTTCCATTCAATACGCTTTGAGACTTCTTTTTTCCCTATTCCCATACAATAGAAACAAAACCACCTCCTGTGAGGCCCAAAAAACAAATCATTTAATGGATTGCAAAGCTAAATATTAGTGATTTTTAAAAATTATTTATATTATTTATATCTTTGATTACCTGTCCCAGAATTATAGTATATTAAAATTTCAAAACTGAGAGGGATCACAGAGACCATCTAGTCCAAACTGTAATTGATCAGAGCTTTTCTCTTGCATTCCCAACAAGTTGTCATCTAGTCTTTTGACTGCCATGTCACACTGTCAATTTATATTTTGAGATTCTGTGCTTCAGCAGTTGTTAAGACCCTCAGATCTTTTTCACTTGAATTGCTGTCTGGCCACACATCTCCTATTGTATACCTGTGAAGTTGAATCTCTAAACTTAAGTGTATATTTTACATTTATCTCCATTAAATTTCATTTTATTGATCTTCCCTGACTGCTAATAGATTTGTTGTCTTTACTTCATATTTTGACACTTAGTTATATCATCATCATCAACATAATCATCATTATTTCCATTATCATCTCTTTGACTCTCTGTAATGAAAATGGGAATTTGAAGATCTTCCCTGCCCCTTAATAGACCTAGGGGGAGTTTGAAGACCTCCCCTGCTTTGAAAGTAAACTCTGCCCCCTAATAGGCTGAATGTAATCACATGGAGCCTGTGATGGAGGGAATTTGCTGAAGGGTGCAGCAGAGCCCACAGGAAGCTTCCCTGCTGTGGAGATAAACTCTGCCCCCCTAATAGGCTGAATGTAGTCACATGGAGTCTGCTGGGAGGAGTTTGCTGAAGAGAAGCAGAGCCCACAGGAAGCTGTTCAGAACTAGCAAGACAGTGGGGGATAGAGGACTCTCATTAAGGAGACAGAGAAGTTTATGAGTAGATATTGATCTTGTATTGGTTTGTGGGAAGGCTGAAGGATGCTGTGGCTCTCGGCATTATTATGGCTTCTTAAATATTTTTGGTACTGTGATAGAAACAGCTTACTGGTTTTGGGATTGGGTTTTCTGGTGTCTAAATAAATGTTTCAGTTCTATCCTCTATCTGGAGAATTTGGTATATTTTGTGATCAAACCTCATGCAATACTTATGGTCTTTATCATGATCATGGGCACTGTAAATATTGCATTGGCACTATAATCTCAGAGCTGGAAGAGACCTTAGAGGTAATTTATTCTAGTCCTTTACTAAATTCAAGAAACCTCTCTACAAAATCCTGGAAAGAGAGTCAATAGGAAGTCCATTCTAGGTCATAATCAATTTGTAACCATTTAAAACTCTTAGATCTTTTAAAAATTACATTTCACCCCATTCAATTTAACAAATATTTATTAAGCATCTGTATGTACATGATGCTATACTCAAATCAGGGATTATAAAAAGGAATGAAACCGTGGTCGACTGTATCCTCTAGGAGGTAGTATTATGGACTCGATGGAGTCCTAAAGTCTTGGAGTCAGGAAGACTTGGGTTCAAATCCTGTTTCCAACATTTACTAGTTGTGTGACCCTCAGTATATCTTTTAACTTCTCTCTTTTAGCTTCAACTTCCTCTGTTGTAAAATGGCCTTAATAATAGCACCTGCCTCACAGGATTTTTGTGAGGACCAAATGAGATAACACATGTAAAGTTCTTTCTAAACCTTAAAGCTCTCTACAAATGCTTTCCACAGGGGCAGCTAGGTGGCGCAGTGAATAGCACTGGCCCCGGAATCAGGAGGACCTGAATTCAAATATGGCCTCAGACACTTAACACTTACTAGCCACATGACCTTGGGCAAGTCACTTAACCCCAACTGCCCTCCAAAAAAGAAGAAGAAAAAACAAATGCTTTCCACAGGGTTTGAGGTCCCACAGGAAAGAAATTAGATCTTATCCTTTTTATGACTCTTCCACAGCATCTGGCATATATCCAGGCATGTGATAACACTGGCAGTGGTGGTTGAGCCAGGAAATACTTGTTGAATTAATTCAAATCCGGGAAGGCCTCTATGTGTTTGTTTCTTTCTATTAAGACAATTATGGAGACAAAGTAGTAGGGTTGCTTTTATTGGGGACATGAAGGCATCAAGAATAGGAATGACATTTAGTAGCAGTGGCTGTGGGGGGTTACAGTCCTCAGTAATTCAGATGGGCTTCCCACCTCTTTCTGAACAATTTTAGCATAGAACACTTCTTCTCTCTGGGCCTCAATTTTTGCCTCTGTAAATTGGGAGGGTTGACCTTGATAATCTCTAAGGTTCCTCCCAGCTCTAACATTCTAATTTCTGTGTTTAAAGATCCCTACCAGTTTTGATCTGTGTTCTAAAATGTTAGGTCCCTGATAGCTCTGAAGTTCTATATTCTAAGCTCTCTTTTACCTCTGAAGTTCTATGCTTCATATTTAGAACCCTTTCTAGCTCCTTTGACATTCTGTATTTGAAGGTCCTTCTTGACTCTGACATCTATTGTCTGTTTTCTAAAATAATTTCCAGTTGTGACATTTCTATATTCTAAAGTCCCTTCCAACTGTAGCATTCTATGAGTCAATAGTTCTATGATGCAAATAACTAAAATATAAAATATAGTTAGAAAAGTTTTTTCCTAGAAAGCTGCAAAAAAAATCTTAGTTCAGTGAAGGGGAAGAAAACTGGATCTTCCCTCCTGTACCCCTTGCACCTTCCCTCCAGAATTTTGGGTTTCTGGTTCCCACAGGGGGTGTTTAGCCGGTAGGGGCCCAGCTCTTTGGGCTTCAATATTGTCTTCTAGAGAGTAGGGATGATATCTTTAGTAGTTATCATATACCTTTTTTGGGAGGCTCAACTGACAGTATATAAAATATCATAAAAATGACAACTGTTGTTATTACTAACAGAATAGAAGCCTTGCCTTTCTTCAGGAAGAAAACTTCTTCTTCTTCTTCTTCTTCTTCTTCTTCTTCTTCTTCTTCTTCTTCTTCTTCTTCTTCTTCTTCTTCTTCTTCTTCTTCCTCCTCCTCCTCCTCCTCCTCCTCCTCCTCCTCCTCCTAATGTTGTTATTATTTTTGTTGGAAATGGCCCTTCTGAATGATCTAGAAACATGACCTATGGTCAACATAGGGCCTATTTTGACCACTGTGGTGACCTTCACCCTGAGCCTAAAATTAGACTATATTCCATGCATGTTGAAGATGCTACTAATATACACTGAAACTGTGCACCAGGATATATCTCCATCAATGGGAATGATCTGCTCTGAGTTATCCATACTCACTCACCTAGGATTTTTGAGACCCATGACATAAATTTGTATGGCAGCTGGCAGGTAGTCAGTATGTGACCAAGTCTGTGGCCATAGCTGGGGGTCAGATTGGACCAGAGTCAGGGTTCAGGCTCAGAACAGGATCAAATAAGTCTGAGGTCAAGTGTTAAGGTCATTGATAGGGATCAGTCTGTGATCAGGATCGGGAGTCTGGAGTCAGACTGGTCATGGGTCAATTTGTGGTCAATGTCAGATGACAAGGGTCAAGGATCAGTAGGCTCAAGGGTTAGGGTTATAGGTCGATCTGTAGTCATTGTCAAAGATCAGCCTATTGTCTGGGCCTTGGTTCAGACTATACCTGAAATCAGGGCTTAGTCTATGACCTGAGTCAGTGCTTAGCCAGGGGTTGAGGACAAGGCTCAGTATGGGCTCCAGGTCATAGGTCAGTTTGTGGTTATTATCAGAGTTCAATTTGTGGTCAGGGTCATGGTTGAGTCTGGGGCTAAGGTCAAGTCAGACTAGGGCTGAGGTCAGAGGTCAGTGTAGGGTTGGGTTCAAAACTCAGTCTTCTATCTCTGACATTTTAATTCTAAGATGCCGCCAAGTTCAGACACCCTGGGTTCTCTGATTCTATGATCCATCAAATACCCTGCCAGGCTGGTCTGGTACTAGGCGCTATCTAACACTGAGAGGCTGTAGCCATGCTTGACTCAGCTGCTGGGCCTTCTGGAGCTGGGTTGGCCCCATCTTCACAAAGATGTCTGTAGAAGGGTTTCCCCTGTCCAGGCCTTTCCTACACCATGTATGACACAGGCTGCCTGTGGGTGGGGGCTGGCTGGGGGGGATTCCTTTGTCGCCAGCTCCTCTCTAGGCCTGGAGATTTTGCAAGCCCAGGGAGAGGGGACACGGTCTCTGCGGCCACGGCAGCCTATTTAAATGCTCCATTGGAGAGGGATTAAGGTTTATGCAAGGTCACTGGGGATGTGATAATTATAATCACAGGTTTTTGGCTTCGCAATGACAGCCATTTGTTATTTTCGCTCGAGTAATTCCCCGCCGCTGGAGCTGTTGACAAGCGTGCACTGATTTAGTGGCCTCAGCCCCCCCCCCTCCCGCCATCCTCCCCCTCTACCAGGTCCCCAGGCAGCAGCAGCTCTGAAGGCTGACATCTCCCAGTGGCCCCGAAACTCCCAGTATCTCTTCCATTGGTGAGTCCACAGAGGAGCACTGCACTTAGTTTATAATGGGATCTAGGGAGGGAGGGAGGAGGAGGAGGAAGAGGAGGAGGAGAGGAGGAGGAGGAGGAGGAGGAGGGAGAGAGAGAGAGAGAGAGAGAGAGAGAGAGAGAGAGAGAGAGAGAGAGAGAGAGAGAGAGAGAATGTACTGTAGAGAAGTAGCCTGGGATGGTGGAAAATGCCTTGGACGAGGAATTAGGAGATTTAGCTTCTTTTCAGAACTTTTGCCACTAGTTTATTGGGTGACCCCGTGCATCTAAATAGCCCCTTCTGAACCTCAGTTTCTTCATCTGTAAAATGGGAGTGAAAATACCTGACCAGTCAGTCAGTCTCAAAGGATTTTCTTGAGTATCAAACAGGATAATGTATATAAGGTGCATTGCCACCTATACACATATAAGATATTACTATTTTTGTTATACTAGAAAATTTCATTACCAGAAGACTGGCCTCAACAATACATTACTATCTACTATAGCAGAGGAGGCTATGATCTGATCTCACTTAGGGGTGATGTATCCCCATGGACTAATTTACAGGTTCTTATGAAATAAATGGAGTCATTGTGTTGCTGTTGAATTATCACTGTCCTGGGAGTCAGAAGAGTCTAGTCCCTCCTCTGTTACAATCTAATTTTGTGACTTTGGGTAAATCACTTCCCCAAATCTGAGTTTCAGTTTCCTCATGTGTAAAATGAGTAGGCTCGACCATGTAGTCTCTGATGTTTCTCCTAGCTCTGAAAGTCTGTGTTTAGTGTTCTGTATTCTAAGTGCCTTTCCATTTGTGGCATTCTGTCTTCAGTGCCTAGCACATAGTAGGAATTTATGAATGTCTGTTGAATGTCCCTCTCAGCTCTAAATTTCTATAGTCTATGGTCTAAGGACTCTTGCAGTACTACTGGTATGCATGCTGTAATTGAAGGTCCAGTTCAGCTCTGACAGTGTGTGCCTTATGCGCTAAGGACCCTTCCATCTCTATGATTGCTAGTATCTTCTTTGTAAACTGTAAACCTTTATGCAAATATAAAAAGATTATTTTCCCCACAGATGAAATTTAGAGTTATTAGTGTCTTATAACTTGTCTTAATGCAAGGCTTCCCTGCTTCAGCACCTCCCCATGCCTGGACAACTCCCATCCTTAGCCAGATAGAGATAGACTGTTGGTTACCTTGTTGGCCATGCCTGGAACGGTTCTCCATTTTGGTGGCTCTGATGAATGGCTGTGATTCCATCAGACTGAGCAAAGGCATCAGAGGAGGAAAAAATTTAAAAATGGAAAGAAAAATCCCCATTCCTCCCCTTGATGGCTCCTCCTCCCCACAATCTCTGTTTGTCTGTCTCCTCACATGCCTGTTGCCTCTCTTTCCTGATGGATGTGCCTTTATTTTGTTTGTTTTCGCAATCAGAGGTAAGAGCCCTTTAATATATATTAAATGGTGATAAATAGAGAATACTTGATGGCTTCAGCCTGACGTGACATTTGTCTTTAAGGGAGAGGAGATTGATAACTCCCGGGTAGAGCAAAAAGCAGGCAGAATCCCTTGAGAGGAATCTGCTTCTGGGGGAGCTAGATTTCTTTGTGTATGTACTTTGGGGGTACCATTACCTCTGACTTACTTCATCTCTCTAAGTTTTGTCCTGTGGAAATATGGCCTCTGAGATGTGGACCTGAGCCCCCAAATACACTGACCACCAAATCTAGGCTTTTCCCCCTAATTAGCTATGCCCTCCTCCTCATCCCTATCATGCCTTCTTGATCTGGAATATATTTTAGGTAGGTGGGTGGGAAAGTGGAGAATCACAAAATCATACCTTTTTTAAAGCTGGAATGGACTTTGCTCATTCATTCATTCAATGACTACCAGATTAAAGTATTTTTACTTTATCCTGTAGGCAATGAGAAGCCACTGAAGATAGGTTTGTAGTACAACATGAGCAGATCTGTGTATTAGTAAGGTACAAACTGTGTGAAACTATGTTAAGGGGGGTTTGGAGTAGGAGGAAGTAGAGGCAGGAAGACCAACTAGGAGGCTATTATAATAGTTCAGGATGGAGGTGATGAGAGACTGGATGAGAATGTCAGTTGGGTGAGTAGAGAAAAGGGGAAAGCTGTTGCAGTTGAAAAGCATCCTGAATTTGAAGTTAGAGGACCTGTTTTAATCCCAGCCTTGCTATTTATAATCTGTGTAGCTGTGGGAAAATCACTTAACCTCTCAGTCTTGGTTCCTTCCTCTGTAAAAAGAGATGACTAGACTTTATGGCGTCTAAGGTTCCTCCTAGCTCTAAATCTATGAAATAAGGAACTTAAGAAGGCAGAAAGAATCAACAGGTTTGGATGGAGGGGGAATGAGAAGAAAGAGACAAAGGTGGATGATGGAACCATTCAGAGATGAGAAAGTCAGGAAGAGTAGATTTAGTGGGACTGGAGCTGAAGGCAGAGTTCCCATCCTTAAAGAATTCGAATTCCAGTTAAGGAAGGCATTGCCCAACCTATTTTTGAAACAGATTAGTACAAGTCAAGATAGTATATAAGTATGACCCAGATTAATAATGGATATAGATAATGAGCAAGCTAGGTGGGGCAGTGGAAGCTGGGTTTGGAGTGAGGAAAACTCCTTTTCCTGAGTTCAAATCTGGCCTAAGACACTTCCTAGCTGTGTGACTCTGGGCAAGTCCCTTAACTCTGTTTGCCTCAATTTCCTCATCTGTAAAATGAATTGGAGAAGAAAATGACAAATCACTCCAATATCTTTGCCCAAGAAAACCCCAAATGGGGTCAGGAAGAGTTGAACATGAACTGAAAAAATGACTGAACAACAACAACAAAATAGATAGTGAGTGTTGTGGGTGGTTAGTAGAGAAAAGGAGAGATCTTAGTATCATTGTTGGATTTTTTGGTTTTTTTTTTTTCAGATGAGAAAACTGAGACTCATGGAGGTTAAGCAACTTTGCCTAAAGTCCTACAGTCAGTAAATTTCAGATCCAGGATATGACCCCAGATCCTTTGACTCCAAATCCAGCACAATTTGGAGCAGGCAGGGCAGGATTCCTGGAGAAGGTGGGAATCGGGCTAAGTTTTAAATGGAAAGAATTTGAACAGGAATCAATAAACAAAGAGCACCCTCCAGAAAGGGGACAAACACTTGGAGATTGGAGCAAGGCTAGCTGTGAGCCAAAGCAAAAGAGAGCTTAAATGATGTTGCACACCTTGAATTGTCACTAGTTTAGTTCTGAGCTCCATCTCCAAATTGTGTCATGGCTAAATAGTAGGGGATGGACAAATGAGCTTTGGTGACTTGTTTTGTCTGGTTTCGCTCCATTGAGCCAAGAATCATGGACCCACCCGCCACTCAGGAGTCCCTCTGCATTCCTAGGTGCCCAGTTCTGTGTGTGTGGGGGGGTGAGGATTAGAGAAAGAAGAGACAGAATCTCTGCCCTTGGGGAGCATCAGAAAATATACTAGAATATAAGTTGAAGGGGAACTTAAGGTTCAACTAGCTTGACATTTTCATTTTATAAAAGGGAAAACCAAGGCATGGTTTTATATATAATATATCCATGAATTCTCATACACATTCACGACATATACACAAATACAGAGTCAGCCTCCTGCAAACCCAAGACCAGCTTGTACAAGTTCTGGGAGCTCCTTCCAAGGGTCTGAATCTAAGTCTAATAGCAAGCTTTGTTCTGGCTGCTGAGACCCAGCCTGGGTGGGGAGCGGGAAGAAGCTGCACCTGAGGTCAGCTATGGATCCTAGATGCCTTTAATTACTGACCTTCATGAAATGAAGAATTAGAGAGACTCTGACTTATATCAATGGAGAGAATACCTGTGTGGATGACATCAAATGTCTTTGGAAGTGTCAAGGTGTCCTCAGTCATGTTTTTTTTTTTTCCATTGCTGTTAGGATTAGAGGGTTTCATGGTGAAATGTCAATTCATGATTAAAAACTCAGGAAACTTTGTTGTTCAGGAAGCAAAGCAAACATTCATCAAAAGCTGTAAAAACCAAACCGTGCCAAAATCAACCGGTCATCGTAGTCTGACTACACAACCTAGTCATTGCCCACCACTCACCACCACTTCCCTTCTCTGGCTCCAAGGAACTCTGATTTCTTTGCAGGCACTTTCTATATCTCATAGTAAGCTCTTGCTCACTATAGACTGTCCCATTCTCTGATAGTTCCAAGTATGTGAGTCTAATCCCTGCTTCCCACTGCCCCTCAAACAAAGAGCTTTGAGTTGGGATGCAGGAGACCTGAGTTGGAACAGATAGATGTTTATATCTTATTGTGTATATGAGTATGTGTGTGAATGCATGCATATATAAATACAGGCATGTGAATTATATGTATATATGTGTTTATACACAAGTGTTTGTGGATGTATGTGTTTGGTGAGAGGGCATGTGGATGTATGTATACATGTTTATACATAAGAGTGTGTGAGCATGCGAGTGTGTCTATTATATGTTTATATATCTATAAATATATACACATATCTATTTAACTGTGTGTATGACTATGGGTATGATTGGATATATAGGTATACATACGCACATACATATATAT
Source organism: Gymnobelideus leadbeateri (assembly GCA_011680675.1). Taxonomy (NCBI): domain Eukaryota; kingdom Metazoa; phylum Chordata; class Mammalia; order Diprotodontia; family Petauridae; genus Gymnobelideus; species Gymnobelideus leadbeateri. The sequence goes on along the minus strand of WOXC01010998.1, from coordinate 39,891 downwards.
CCATTCGTGAATTTGATGAATGAATGAGTGTGTGTTGTTGTTGTTCAGTAATTTTTTAGTTGTGTCTGACTCTTCATAATCCCATTTGGGGTTTTCTTAACAAAGATGCCGGAGTGGTTTGCCATTTTCTTCTCTAGCTCGTTTGAAAGATAAGGAAACTGAAGCAAACAGGGTTAAGTGACTTGCCCAGGGTCACACAGCTAGTAAGTGTCTGAAGCCAGATTTGACCTCAGGAAGGTGAGTTTTCCTGACTCTATCCACTGTACCATCTAGCTGTCCCATATGTATGTGTTGGGTCAGAAAATTATCCATTGAGCATGCCGATTCTAAAGATCTGGTATGGAGTTCTTTTCATATAAGGAAGAACAGGGTCCATCATTCAGTCCTTTACCTCCATATCAAAGAAAGAAAGAAAGAAAGAAAGAAAGAAAGAAAGAAAGAAAGAAAGGAAGGAAGGAAGGAAGGAAGGAAGAAAGGAAGGAAGGAAGGAAGGAAGGAAGGAAGGAAGAAAGAAAGAAAGAAAGAAAGAAAGAAAGAAAGAAAGAAAGAAAGAAAGAAAGAAAGAAAGAAAAAAAGAAAGAAAGAAAGGAAGAAAAAGAAAGAAGGAAGGAAGGAAGGAAGGAAGGAAGGAAGGAAGGAAGGAAGGAAGGAAGGAAGGAAGGAAGGAAGTCAGGCCTTGTTGGAATCAAGACACCCCTGAGTTCAAGTCCAGACTTAGCCATTTAATGGCTATGTGACTCTCGGCAAGTTCTTGTCCTTGTTGAAGTTTCAATTTCTTCAGTTGTGAAAGGGGGGTAAAAACACTTGTGTTTTCTACCTTATAGGACCAGTGTGGAGAAAGTGCTTTGTAAATCTTCAAGCTGATTTTCCTAGTGCCATATAGGCCCACCCAAGTGGGGGCGGGGAAGAGGGGAGACACTGAGCTAAATGGCTCCAAGAAAGTAAGTTCCACTCAGGCAAAAGCAGGATGGATTGTCTGGCAAGAAAGATGCCACTGAGCTGACTGACTTCCTTACTTCTCTCCATCAGTAAAGCTCCCAGCTCACTGGAAGGTCATTGATGGACGGATAGGTGGCATCAAATATGTAAATGCCAAGTGTTCACTCCTGTTATCGACATGACAAACCTCTGTGGTTGCCTTCCAAGAAAAATACCCCTGCCAGGGCTGGTAATAGATAGATGCCAGCCAGGCCTTCTTGGGATGGTGAAATTGACAGCCAAGCAACAGAGAAATTGAATGCCACTGGGAAAATATGTTGGGACTTCTCTCATTTAATCAAATAAAATGCATTTTAGTAAAAAAAATCTACAGGAAGCTTATCTATGGCTCCTTCCTGCTACTCCCCTCTCCACCAAACCCCCAAACAAACAAATAAACAAAAGAGTTCCTAATGTATAAGGCAGGTGAATTCATCCCAGAGACACATCACTGTTGTTTTTTTTTTTCTATAACTGAACTGTAGCTTCTGGCATAAAAGAATCTGCTTATTTCATTCACTAAGTGAAGATTCAAACTTGTGATTTCATCCTCCATTTCTCTGCATTTTCTCTCTGCCAATTTTGGTAGGGGCATACTTAACTAGTGAGGCTTTTTGTGAGCTGGTTGATTGCTTATCCAGGATTCTGCCACAGGTATGGATTGGAGTAGCTCAGGGATTTGGGGGTTATAGGATCTGCCTTTGTAAGGGGGCTGGCCTAGGTAACCCTTTGAGATCTGAGATTCTTTGAAAAGTTAAGACAAACACCTTTGCTTACTAATGCAAAGGTTAATTATGGAGAAAAATCCAAATTGGTTGGAAATTTAATTGTTCTTACTTTTCTCTCATTCCATTTAGGAATAAATAATAGCCACATTGTGATAGTGCTTTAAGGTATACAAAGCATTTTCCTTACTACACAATTCTATGGTGGTAGGCATTGCAGGCATAATTATCCCCATTTTACAGATGAGGGAACTAAGATTCAAAGTTATGATATTCAAAGGTCACATAGTAGCAGAGCCACATCTAATACATACACTTACATACATATACCCACATATATGTTAAATAAAATAAAATCCTTGTTAATTGAAATAAAAACATCATATATTATTTTAGTTAACAAGTATTTTTCTTCCCATTCCTCCTCCTAGAGATAAAAACAAACCAACCAACCCTTGTAGCAAATATGCCTAGTTAAACAAAACAAATTTCTACATTGGCCATGTCCAAAGAATATGTCTTGTTCTGCTCCCTGAGGCCATTACCTCTTTTGTCATCATTAGTCACCTGTAATTGGGGTTGTACATCAAATTTATCAGAATCCTTAAATCTTTCAAAATTATTTGTCTTTACACCATTGTTGTCATTGTATACATTGTTTTCACATCTATCTGCATCTGTTCAAGCAAGTCTTCCCAGGGTTCTCTAAAATCCGATAGGTGTAAGATAGAACCTCAGAGTTGCTTTATTTTTATTTCTCTCATTGTCCATGATTTGGATGATTTTTTTTCATGTGGTTTATTGATAGCTAGGATTTCTTCCTCTGAAAACTACCTATTCATATTCTTTGGGAATAGCAGATGTAGGTCTATGAATTCCAAGCCCAGTGCTTTTTCTTTGATACGCTGGTATTGTTACAAGCACTTAGTCACTCAGCCAGTACATTAGCATTTATTAGGCACCTATCATGTTCCAGACACTGCTCTGATCACTGGATATACAAAGAAAGCAGCACTTCACCCCTGACCAAAAAAATTAAAAAAACAACCAGCCTCTGCTCTCAAAAAACTCACAGTCTGATGGGGATATAACATGCAAACAACTATATAACAACAAGAGATATGGAAGATAAATATGCCAGGCATGGTGCTAGGTACTAGGGATACAAAGAAAAAATGAAATAGTACTTACCCTCAAGGAGCTTACATTCTCCTTAAGAGAAACAATACATTCACAGTGAAGTGAATACAGCTGAAGAGTATGGACTTGCTTATTTGATTATACAGGCAATATGGAGCCATTGATATAATTTTATTTTTTTAATTTTAATTTTTTGCTTTATTTTTTTGGAGGGCAATTGGGCTTAAGTGACTTGCCCAAAGTCACACAGCTAGTAAACGTGTCAAGTGTCTGAGTCTGGATTTGACTCCAGGGCCAGTGCTCTATTCACTGCGTTACCTAGCTGCCCCCATTGATGTAATTTTATTAACCAATATTGGGTAGAGAAGAGACACTTAATAAATCATGGAATCTTAGAATTTCAGAGTTCAGAGGGACCCAAGAAAGCATTGTGGTCCAACTGATGCCTGAGGAAAAATCCTTGTTACCACATCTCTAATAAGTATTTATCTATTAGAAGCTCATCTGATGTTGCTCTTATAGACAGAGAGCATGTTCCCCACCCTTCCTCCAAGAATTCTCTCCTCTAAGCTTCACATTTCAGCTTCCTTTAACTTTTCCTCCTATTCATGGCCAGTCATCTCTTCTCACCATCCTGGACACCTCCCTTTCACCTGACAAATGTATCAATGACCTTCCTTAACTATGGCTCTGAACAGACTCTTCCCATTAGAGTCTGGCCAAGGAAGCGCTCCTTCCTCCCAGATGTTCCTGCTTTCTTAGCACAATCTATGAGCATGCTGCTGACTAATGGTGAACTTACAGTCCACTAAGCCCCTCAGTCCTTTTTTCACATAAACTATTGCCTAGCCCTGCCTCCTTCTCCTTTATCATGTTCTTGAGCACTTGACCTTTTGAGTCCAAGTCTAGAAATTGTGATTTGTGTAAGAGAGAGAACACTGAATTTGGGATTTGAAGACCTACTTCAGTTTGAGTTCTGTTGCTGCCATGGCAGGTCATTTAATAATAATAAAATCTAGTATTTGTATAGGGCTCTAACATTTGCAAATTGCTTTACATATGCCCTCTCATTTGCTCTTCACAATAACCCTAGAAGGTGAATGGTATTATTACCCATATTTTATAGAAGAGGAAACTGAGACTGAAAAAGATTAAGTGTCATAACCAGGGTCATGTGACAAATATCTGAGGCAGGATTTGAACTTAGGTCTTCCTCATTCTTTTCCAGTTCAGCATTCTATCCGCCAGATCACCTAGTTGCCCACACCCCTTCTCTGTGCCTATTCTCTTAATTGTATAATCAAGAGACTAATAAGAACTAGCATTTGTACAGTACTTTAAAGTTTATATGTCATCTTTGATGCTCACAACAATCCTATCAGGTAGGCACTATTATTGTCCATTTTACAGTGAAGAAACTGAGGCTGACAGGGGGTTATATGATTTACCTAGGGTCACACAGCTAGTAAGTGTTTGAGATGAAATTTAAACTCAAGTTTTCCTGACTCGAGGTCTAGTCTTCTTACCCAATGTTCCCCTTTTAGTTCTACAATCCCATAGACTATGATTTGCCCTCAGTAAATCTCATTAGCTAACCAATCCATGCTGTTAAGATGTTTGGGATCTCTGTACTTCCACAACATCATGCAACAAATCCTAATGCTCGCCCTTCAGCTTTGTTGGCCTAAATTCCTTCACTTGTACTTCTGCCAGTTGCCCCTGGGAGCATCCTGTTCTGTCTGGCTGGCTAAGCTCCTCACCCCAACCCAGCGGGCTACCCTCCTCACGGTAATTTGGATGCAGGATGCTGGGTTCGGGTGATACAGTGAACTCCTGGTGAAAGGTGCTATATAAATGTAAATTTCATTTTATTCATTCACTCATTCATTCAACAAGCTCTCAACACAACCCTGTCATTTCAATTTTTCACACTCAGGGAGTGTGTGTGCTTGATCTTAGTGAAGTCTCATTTCCTAGGGGCTGGTACTGGAACAAAGTTAAGTGTTAGAAACAGAAAGCTGGGGATGGTGATGATGAATGGGTGCAACAGTGTTGGCCAACCTTTGGGAAGAAAAGGTAAGATCTCTCAGGGAGGGAGGAAAGCAGAGAGGGAAGGAGGAGGACAAGAAGTTGGCCAGGACTCCCCCCTAATGTCTCAGTCCCTAGAAATCAGTGACAATATGGATACTCCCTAAGATCCTGAAGGACTGGGAGACCACAGGAAGTGTGTGTCCATGTGTCCGTGTGTGTGTGTGTGTGTGTGTGTGTGTGTGTGTGTGTGTATACGTGTATGTGTACGTGTATGTGTACGTATACGTGTACATGCACTCTGGAGTTTGACTTGAGTTTCTAGAATTTTAACTCATTTCTCTGGTTAGATAGACTGTTTTTAGGATGAGTTGGGCTTGCACTTTCTGGGTCAGGATATGGGGTGGGATGGAGGGAGGGAAGAGACTGAGAGATAGCTAGAGAGGAAACTATGAAACGTAGAATCCTAAGCTAGGAGTCCTGAAAGTAGACCATCTAGTCCAGCATCTTAATTTTACAGATAATGAAATCTGAGGCACAGAGAACTTAAGGAAGTTGCCTAAGGTCACAGAGAGTATGGAAGATGAACAAGGGAAGGAAGATGAAAAGGGAAGGAGAAGGAGAGAGATAAAGACCGAGACAAAGAAAGAAGAAATAGATGGAAAAAGAAAAATAGAGATGGAAAAGAGAGGAGGGGGAGAGACACACAGGGTGAGCAGGAAGAGAGAAATAAAGGGAAACACAAAGAAGAGGTTATATTTGTGGTTGGACAACTTTGAAGTCTAGAGTCATTTTTTATTCTTAACATTACATGAACCCATTCTACTACCTCGGATAAAACACTTACCCTTTTTGCCTCAGTGGTACAGTGCAAAGAGTGACCACAAGATTTAGATGAAAGAATTCTGGACTAGGAGAATATAAAGGCCTCGGTACTAGTTTCAGTTCTGCCACTAATTAAATCACTCTGTGTCCATGGAAAACTGCCCCTGCCAAAAACTTCACAAGGATCTCCCACAGACCTTTGATCTTTCACAATAGCATAGGGAGGGAGGTGGGATGGAGATGTGTATATTTTACAGAAGGGGAAATTGAGATCCAGTGACGTAATGGAAGAGTTAGGGGTAGAACTCAGATCACCAAGCAAAGGTCCTTCCTTCATTCCTTCCTTCCTTTCTTCTTTCCTTCCTTCCTTCCTCCCCTCCTTCCTTTTCTCCCTCTCTTCTTCTTTCATTCTTTCTCTCCCTCCTTCCTTCCTTCCCTCCCCCTCCTTCCTTCCTCCTCTCCTTCCCTCCCCTTTTCCCTCCCTCCCTTCCATCTTCCTTCCTTCCCTCTCTCCCTCTCTTTCCCCTTCCCTCTTTCCTTTCCTCCCTTCTTCCTTCCATCCTCCCCTCCCTCCTTTTCTCCCTCTCCTTCCTTCCTTCCTTCCTTCCTTCCTTCCTTCCTTCCTTCCTTCCTTCCCTCCTTTCCCTCCTCCCTTCCTTTTCTCCACTACAATTTGCTCACCACTACAACTGAGGAAAGGAGGTACATTTTCTCAATTCCCTTCCAGGACCAGGCTTGCACATTAAAATTATATAGCTCGTTGTTATTGTTCTTTCTGTTTACGTTGTGATAGTGAATGTTTATGTATTTCCTTAAGGTTTACAAAGCAGTTTACATATGTTAATTCCTTTGAGTAATAAAGTTCATTATTTTCCTAGTTGTACTTACTTTCCTCTACATCAGTTCATATATCTTCCTATAATTCTCTGATTTTTTCATGTTCATTGTTTTTTTAAAAGTAAATTTTTAGTGGTATCTTTTGTTTTTACATCACTTAAAATTCCCAATGCATCTCCCTGCACCACAGTACTCCCCCAACTACAACTGCCAGGAGCAATATCTTATAACAATGAATTTTTTTTAAAAGGAGAAAACAATCTAGCAAAATAATCAACATATTGAACAAATATGGCGTTTTATGCAGTTACACATCCAAAGGGCAGCTAGGTGGTGCAGTGAGTAGATAGAATGTCAGACCTGAAATCAGGAAGACCCATCTTCCTAACTTCAAATTCAGCCTCAGACACTTACTGTGTGACCCTGAGTGAGTCACTTAACCCTGTTTGCCTCAGTTTCCTCATCTGTAAAATGAACTGTAGAAGGAAATAGCAAATCATTCCAGTATCTTTGCCAAGAAAATCCCAAATGGAGTCACAAAGAGTTGGACACAACTGAAAAATGACTGAATAGCAACATATATCCATAGTCCCCACCTCTGCAAAGACGAGTAATGCCTTCAGAAGGCCCAATTTTGTTCTAATTATTTTTGCTGTTATTGTTCCTTCCATTATCATTATTGTAGATATGATACATATTTTTTCGGGTCCTGCTTACTTTATTTTGCATAAAAGCAAACATGCATATAGTGCCTTAAGGCTTCATAAGTCTTATTTCATTTGATCCTCACAATAACCCTAGGAGGCAAGTGCTGTTATTATCCCCATTTTACAGAAGAGGAAAGTGAGACACAGAGGAGGTGAAGTGACTTATCCAGGGTCACACAGATAGTAAATATCTGAGGCTGAATTTGAACTAGGTTTTCCTGACTCCAAGTCCAGTTCTTTGTTCATATAAGCCTTTCTATGCTTTTCTATATTCATTGTTTCTTACAGTACATTAACATTCCTTTACATCCATGAAACACAACTTGTCAAGTCATTCCCAATCAATGGGTATGCTTCCAACTCTTTGTTACTACATAAGTGCTTTGTATTTGGATATCTCTGTAACTCTTCTTTTTGTCATTAATTTCCTTGGGGTATACACCTAGCAGTCAGGTATCTGAGTCAAAGGCTATAAATGTTTTGGTGACTTTTGGAAATATAATTTCACATTGTTTTTTAGGGTTGTTGCACCAATTCACATCTCCACCAGCAATGCATTAATAGCCCTGAAACATAGTCCCTGAAATACTATTTATATTTTTGTAATTTTTGCCATTTTCTAGGTGTGAGGCAAAACCTTGATAAGTTTTAATTTTCATTACCTTATTATGGTTGTTAACAATTTACAATATTTCTTTTGTGAATTTTTTTTAAAGCCTATGATCATTTATCCATTGAGAAATGCTTGTGGTCTTAGATATTTGTGTCATTACCATATATCTATATCTATAATTATATTGATAGCTATTTATCTATATACATACACACACACACACACACAGGCTATTAGACTTGTATCAGAGATAAGTGTAAAGATGTTTTCCCAATCAGTATTTTCCCTTCTTATTCCAACTGCAAAAGCTTTTCTGCTTCATATAATTGAAATGAACAGTTTCTATCTTCTGTGATCTCCTCTCTCTTTTGGTTATGAATTCTTCCCCTAGCCATAGTAGGGATGGTGACCTATTCTATTTAGGGTCAGTATCCACTTTGATCTTATTGTGATCGAATACCCTAATTTTATAGAGGGAGAAATTGAAGACCAGCAAGGGTAAGTGACTTATCTGAAGTCACACAGCGAGTAGGTGGCACAGCCAGGATTTAATCCAGTTCTTTTGACTGTGAATCCAATGCTCTTTTCACTATGCAACACTGCCTCCAGATAAGAATACGCCCCCTGTATCATAGGTCTCTTATGAGAAAAGCATGAGAACTATCCCTTCTCTTTCCCCTCCTCTTCTTCATCCTCCTCCTCCTCCTGCTCTTCCTCCTGCTCCTCCTCCTCCTCCTTCTCCTCCTCCTCCTCCTCCTCCTCCTCCTCCTCCTCCTCCTCCTCCTCCTCCTCCTCAGTTATCCTTCTTCTCCCTTGTCCTGGTATGGCTGCTTCTTCCATGAATTCTTCCTCCTCAACAAACAGTCACCACCTCTCTCATGTGACCCTCTCCCTCAGGCTCTCCTCAGCTTCTTCCATCATCTTCCTTATTGCTCTTTTTACACTCTCTTAACTTCCCCCTGTAATCTTGCTAGTCCTCCTCTCTACCTAATGTTTTATAGTTTGCATATGCCTCTTTCTTAACCTTAATTACTTTTTGCACTTCCTCCTTGGTGTATTTATTGCTTGAGAGCACACACACAAGCTTGGGGCAGAGATTCATTTATCTTTGAACACTTCTCATTTTCCAGCAGTTCAGGCAGTGGGTGGTGGGGTTCTCACTGTTAGATGGAGGGCTAGAGATCCCAAGACCAAGGGACCACATACTACTACACCACTGTGGCTAGATGGGAGGGGTCAGATGAGGGCTGAGGTGGGGGGATGAAGCTGAGGGGAGTCAGGCAAAGGGGTGAATGACTTTCTTAGAGAACCTTATTTGTGACAACTATCAGCTCTTAGGATCATTGAATTTGAGATCTAGAAAGGATTATAAGCTCTGCTAGAGCTAGAAGCCTGTTAGACCAAGACTGGCTTCCATGTTTAGTTTAAATGAAGGTATAGTTGAATTTCTGAGTTGTAAGTAAACTTAGAGATGGTGTAATCCAGTCTCCTGCTCAAAGCATGATTCCTTTCTTAAGTTTTCCTGGAAAATAGATCGTCCAGTTTGTATAGTTGAATATCTCCAGTAATAGGGAACTGGCTGCTTTATTTCACAAAAAAATATTTACTTATCCTTTTATCTGTCTATCTACCTGTTTGTTTATTTATTACTTATAAAAGTAAGCATCTTTTATGTACAGAACATCATGCCCAGTATGAATGGAGAAATAACTTTTTTTTGCTTTTTGGAAGGCAATTGGGGTCAAGTGACTAGCCCAAGGCCACACGGCTAGTTTTTGTGTTAAGTGTCTGAGGCCGGATTTGAACTCAGGTCCTCCTGACTCCAGGGCTGATGCTCTATTCACTGTGCCACCTAGCCACCCCGAGAAATAACATTGAGATAAGAATGCATGTTCCTTGCCCTAATAGAACTCACAGTCTCACAGTCTAGAACTGAGGTGGATCAGTTCTATTGTGGGACAGTTTTAATGATTAGTAAGTTTGTTATTCTATTGATCCAAAATTTTCCTCCCTGTAACTTTCCTCCAAATTCAGAACTTGTGACAATGTCAAGGTTGTTGACCTCATTCTCTATGAAGAAAGAATTTGGGGAAAACATAAGGTCATAAAGTTTCAAGTTGAATTTTGCTTGAGAGAGCAAGGTAAAAGGGGATGGCTAGGTGGTGCAGTGAATAGAGCACCAGCCTTGGAGTCAGGAGGACCTGAGTTCAAATCCAACCTCAGACACTTAACACAAAACTAGCCATGTGACCTTGGGCAAGTCGATTGCCCTACCTTCCCCTATGATCCCCCTACCTTCCCCCCTCCAAAAAGCAAAAAAAAAAAAAAATAGAGAGAGAGAGAGAGAGCAAGGTAATTTCAAGAGCTTTATAGCAGAGAAGAAGCAGGAGGGACTGGGATGGAGTCCTGCCCAGGCAATGTCAACTCTGATACCTTATAAATGGGAGGCCAATGGAACTGTGGAGTTTAAAGGGAGGTGCACGTAGCAAGCATGGTAGTTAGTAACCTTGCACTGTTCAGTGGGGGGTTTTTATTTAACTTTTCCCTCCTGTGCAACCAGTTCCCCATCAGTAACAGAAGAAAACTGCTGGTAGCCTATGGATCTGGGCAGGGAGGGTATGTGAGAATAGACCTCTTTGCATTTGTCAGGTACCATATTTGCACCTAACCTAGAACTGTAAGAACTTTCCCTCCAGGTAGGCTCTAGGCCCTAAGGATTCCTTTTCTGATTTTAATTTGTGTGCTTTTGTGGAGCCTGGGCTGTTAGCCTGACCCCAAGAAGGACCTCCATTTATGTTTGTCTCATGGTGAACAGGTCTTTTGTCGGTCTTATGTTTATTTCAGGGATAGAAGTTGAAGCCAAGGATGAGAAGGGATGTAGTTAGATGGCTTAGGGTGAGATGATGGTAAACACCCGGCCACAGATTCCATTAGTGAGTGTCTCTGACAGGGTGTTTTTTAGATGCCCTTGATCCTCTAAACCAGGAATAATTTTCAACGTGTGTGTGTGTGTATGTGTGTGTGTGTGTGTGCATGTGTGCATGTACAGTGTGGTGAAGCCTATGGACCCTTCTCTGAATAATGTTAGTTGCCTATAATTATAATGGAAAGAAATACTAAATTTCAATGAAAAGTTAGTAAAAAAAAATAAGGTTGTATTTTTTTCCCCAATCAAGTCCATGGACTTCCTGAAATTTATTCATGGACTTCAGGTTAAGAAGCCTTTAATCTAGCCTGTACTAGGTGAAATGATCAGCTTCTTTGCACTTAGGAAGCAATCATATACACAGAAGCAACTGGTCTTATAGATTTCTCATGTCTATTCATTAAAGTAGATACCTTAAGACCCTAGGTAGAGAAAGGATGTGGGGTTCAAGGTGACAGGTAGGAGAGAGTGCAAAGAGAATACTTGTTATCTCTAATAAAAGTCACATATAGCTGAAAGTCTGAAGCCTAAGAGGGCTGGCATACCATCTAGACCATCAAGACAAACCTAAGAAGAGCCTGTCAGAGATGGACGTTATAACATTAAATGTCAGAGCTGAGAGGGACCTCATAATGTAGAACATAGAATATCAGAACTGGGGGGGGGGGATCTTGGAACTTAGAATGTTAATCTGGAAAGAAACTTAGTGATCATTTAGTCCAGTCCACTCATATTTACAGATGAGGAAACTGAGACCTGAGGAAATGGATGCACACTGACTTTTATCACCACCTTCTCTAAAGTTCTTTTCTCCATTTTCATTCCCCAGAGGAGGAGGCTGACATTCTAACCTCGTGCAATGAGTTTTTGTCAGACAGGCTTTAAGGACTCTAGACTCCTTACACCCTTTATATTCCCAGTGGTGGTAATTACATCAAACAGTTCTGTCCTCTGCTTTTTGCCTACCCCATCTTTCTTTCTAAAGTGATACCTTTTCCTTTTCCCTGTTCAGCTGCTTCCAAGATGGCAGCCAATTTTCTTTCTGTCTTCTGTATTGGCTCAATCATTTTACCTAAGATTAGACTTTGGCTTCCTAGACATCTGTTTCCAGATGTGCTTCACTGACAGCTGTTTCCAGCTGTGTTCTGCTCACTATCTTGGAAGCTGGGGACCTGATTTATTGGTTCCCCTGGGGCTCTGATAACCTCCCAACTCAAAGATAAGCTCCCAGGTAGCTAGTCTCTTTTCTTCATCCAAACATTCATCCATTTATTGATCTTATGGGATGTCAGAGGTGGAAGGAATCTTATAGAACACCTATCCATCTGCCATCTTGAACAGAGGAGGAAACCAAGGCACAGAGAGATAAACCAAATATCACTCAGCAAGATATTGAGACAATTTAGCTGGGACTAGAACCCAGGTTTCTCAGCTTTCAGTCCAGGGTGTTGTAAATTTCCTGGTTGACTCTAAATTTCAATCAGAAACAAATGAAGGATTAAATCCCCAGGGTATACTCTGGAGGTAAGGCCTTCAGAATCACGGAATCAGAGAGCTAAAAGAGGCCATAAAATATTCAACATGGTTCCATGGAAAGTGTGCTGCACTGGGAGACAGAACATCTGCCTTCTAGGCTTTGTCTTGTGACTCTGTTGAAAGTCATTTTTCTCTTAGAGTTTCAGCTATTTCATGGCATTACAGAATCACAGAATTTGAGAAGTTGGAAGGGCCATCTACTCCAACCCTCACACAGAAGGTGTCCACATCTTTTTTTGGAAGATGAGGAGGTTGAACTGAACCATCCAGCAGCTGCAATACTTTAAGGATCTGTGATTTCCCATATTATGGCGCCCCCTCCACTGATACATGTGATGCAGTTCAATGAATACTGGATTTGAAACCAGAGGATCTCTACTTGTGTGACTCTGGGCAAGTCAACTAATTTCTTGAGGCCTCGGTTTGCCCATCTGTAAAGTGATGGAGATGGACTCGATAGTCTCTATGGTCTCCTCCAGCTCTAAATCAGCTCCTACAATCATATAGGCTTACATCACCAATTTCCCTGAACATATTGTTGTAATTGGTGGGGAAAATTTGGGCAGTCTCATTAATTCTAAGCAATCACATAATTTACCTCCTCCCATTTTATAGAAACTGCATTTCTATGTCACTGCACCATTTACAAAGCGTTCCACAGATGCTTGGCATTTGCTTCATTTGACATTGCCAGAGGTCGGCAGCACAGGTATAATTATCCCCATTTTACAGATGGGGAAACAGAGGTTCAGAGAGGTCATGTATTTGGAGAGCCATCATTTAAAAGAGGGATTTGACTCATTCTTCCTGACCCCAGAGGGCAGGACAATGGGCAGATGTGGAAGAAAGGCAAATTTAGGCTAGACATAATAAAAAAAAGTTTTAAAAGTGAGAAGTGTCCCAAAGGGAAATAAATGGAGAAGCATCCCAAAGGGGAATGGGCTATCTCAGGAAGTAGCAGACAGTCAGTCCTAGATCTTCAAGGAGATGCCAGGATCCCTCTGTGCCTTTGTAGACCATCTCCATGAGTTACTGCAGTCACAAAATTTATCACCTTGCAAGCAAGTAGCCATTTGCACACAGTCAGGCTGGTCCTCTAACAACAAATGTAAGGTCTACAGCCAGTTCACAGCTGGGATGGAGCTCTCAGGGCTTGGGCTACATTGCCAGATCTTCCAAGAGCCAGGGTCACCTCTCTTAGCTGATGAGACCCTGGGGGAGGACATTTGAGAAATTATAAGAAGAGCAGAAACAGTAGCAGTAATGATAATGATAAATCACATTTCTACAGTGCTTTAAGATTTGACTCTGAATCTAGGTCATCTCTTCCAACCTTGGCCTGAAGCAAGGTCTCCCTCTAGGAAATCTCCGTAGGCAATAACAGAGGTATCAGGGACTGATGGCTTAGCAGAGATGGTGTGTGTGTGTGTGTGTGTGTGTGTGTGTGTGTGTGTGTGTGTGTGTCTATGAGAGAGAGAGAGAGAGAGAGAGAGAGAGAGAGAGAGAGAGAGAGAGAGAAGGAGAGAAAGGGAGGAGACAGGGGAGGGAGGGAGAGACAGAGACAGAAAGAGTGTCAGAGATGGAGAGATTGAAAGAGGTTGAGGGAGGGAGAGAGAGAGAGAGAGAGAGAGAGAGAGAGAGAGAGAGAGAGAGAAAGGAGAAGGAGGAGGAGGGAGAGAGAAAGGGAGATGAGAGAAAATGCTGATTTGGAAGACTACTGTACTGAACCTGATTTATACATTGTCTTGCTCCAAGCAATTTGCTCTCTCAGAGGCTGAAATCTAATTGCTCTTAGAAGAAGGGAAAAAAATACACAAATATAAAGCAGTTAATTGCAATCAAGCGGTTCCTCTAATGATCAGTTCCTTATCTGGCCTTGAAGTTGACCACACGTGTGTAATTACAAAAGCCAAGGGGACTGGGCTGGGCATCGTGGGGCCCAGCATTGGATGTGGGTGTGAGTGGAACTGTCCACCCCCGTGAAGGGCCTCTCCAGGTCAGGCTCCTCATTGCTGATCTTGTGCAGAGCTGAGAGCGATTCAAAGGTTAAGTCTCTCACCAAAGGGCTATTTCTGGTCAGGCTCGTAATTAGAATAACAAAGTCAATATATGTCCCTGGTCTGGGGGACATAATCTTCATTTGATCTCTCCAGGCCACAGATTAATTAAGTGTTATCAATTAATGGCCTGGTAAAAAGGGAACACCCTGTTAGTCACTTTTACAAATGGTGGCAGGTCCAGGCAAGACCCTGTGGGGGTTGGTGGGGGCTGGTAAACCTTGTTCCACTTCCAGAGTTATCTTCTGGGAGGAGTGAATTCTACACAGAAGCTGTTATAATTGTTGTTGTTGCCATTGTTGACGCCATCACCATCATCATCATCACCACCACCATCATCATCATCACCACAGGCTAACAGGAAATAGAGCTGGAAGGGGTCTTGTATTAAAACTCATATCCATAGCCATGATGGGACAGGCCTGATAGAGGCCAGGGGGTGGGGATGGGCAAGTATATTAGGAACCTTCCTAGTCACAGCCATCCTTGGCAGTATCAAAAGTAATAAGCATTGTACAGCAGACAGATCATTGGCTACAGAATCAGAAGGCCAGGGTTCAAATCCTGTCTTTCACAATATATTAACTATATGATTGTAAGCAAGTAACTTCTGTGGGTCTTGGTTTCCTTATCTGGAAAATAAAGGACTTAGATTAAATGACTTCCAAGGTCCTTTCCAGCTCTAAATCTGTGTTCCTGTGACCAAATTACTTTCTAATTGACTGGAATGGGGATGGGGTGGGTGGAATTTTAGCCAGATCAACATTTGAGGTTGACTAGATGGATGGGGCAGCAGCCTTCTGTTTATAAACAGGACAGGATCTTCTTGATTTGAGACTGTGATCCACAGCAAGTTATTTGGATGAAATTGAGCTTGTATCTTTCGCTGATGAATGAGCAAGGATGCCCTTGGTTAAAAACTGGCTACTTGGGGCCAGTTAGGTGGCACAACGAATAGAGTCAGAACCTGGAGTCAGGAGGACCTGAGTTCAAATCCGGCCTCAGAAACTTGACACACTTACTAGCTGTGTGACTTTGGGCAAGTTACTTAACCCCAATTGCCCTCCAAAAAGCAAAAACAAAACAAAACAAAAAACTCAAACAAACAAAACCTGGCTACTTGGTCTCTATGCTCCCAGAATGTAAGTTCTTTGTGGATAAAGACTTTCTTGCTTGTATGTTTGTCTTTCCCTGCATATAGCACCATTCCTGATGCATACTTGTTGTTGTTTAGTCTTTTCAATTGTATCTAACTCCTTGTGACTCCTTTTGGGTTTTCTTGGCCAAGATACTGGAGTGGTTTGCCATTTCCTTCTCCAGCCCATTTTAGAGATGAGGAAACTGAAGCAAACAGGGTTAAGTGATTTGCTAGTTAGTGTTGGAGGCCAGATTTGAATTCAGTAAGATGAGTCTTCTTGACTCCAGGCTGGGTATGCTATCCACGGCACCACCTAGGTGCCCTTGACACATCTACTACTATAGATGCTTAATATATGCTCACTGATATATCACTTATCCCTTGGGAAACAAGGACTCCCTGGCTGACCTTCATCCATGGTAGAAATTAGGATGAAGAAGGTGTTGCCTCCAGTTCTCTGGAGGGTAGAGTGAACATGGCTAGTTTCTAACATGGAGGAAATAACATGGAGCACGTGAGCTGAGTTGGCTAGCAGCAGCAAGATAGATCTTTTGTAGTCATCTTGGTCGAGTCTTTTTCTACTGAGATGACAGGCTCTCTGCTTTCCATCTTGCTCCTGCTTTCCTTAGAAGAACAGAGCAATAGAGCGTCCTATCTTCTCACCCTTCTCGAAAGTTGCCCTTCTGCTAGTCCAGGCAGCGGCCTGGTTTTTCTCCTCATTTTTTCCTTTATATCTCTGTCACCTAGAATTTTGGAGATCTACTTGGTCTTATGTCCATCAAGACCCAGAAAAGGTAGGTATCCATGACCATTCTCCTTTGAGAAATGATTATGATCTTTATATTTTTAAGAATATTCTTAAGAATTTTATTCTGAACCTCTCTATTTGTCCAATTTTGTTAATATCATCAATATAGGAAACTCCCTCTATCAAAAGAGATCACAATTGCTCTGCAAATAATGATGGTGTCCAAGAGCCAACTAGGGAACTGAAAGGTTCAGTGGTATCCTCAGTGCAGTCACGATATGTGCCAGGTCCTCTTGACTCCCTTACACCACAATGACCTCTCTAATCCTCATTATGTGGGAACCATTTTGACTGATTTGTGTGATTGTCCTGTGCTAAGAAATTCTTCTGATAGCCACTATCCTATTGGTCCCCACTAAAAACTTCCTCAAGTAAACTTCTGTGTTTTTTTAATAGGTTTCAGCCAACTAGGAACTCCCGTGTCCACCCCTGACAAAGATCACAACATGGCTAGTTTGAGGTGAAAAGGACACTAGCCCCCAACATATTTGGAGTTACAGTTTCTGGTAGAAGGGAATTATCAGATAGAATTGGTGGAGGAAACTGAGCAGTCTTAATACTTAGCCCTTTTCCAATTCACCTCCTTCCTCTCCCTTCTCTCCTCCCCACTATTTTATAAAAGTTGGCATTTCTATGCCACTTTACCATGTACAAAACACTCCACAGATGTTCTGGCATCTGATCCATCCAACATTTCTGGAACATAGCACAGGCATGAGTATACCCATTCTGCAGATGAGCAAACAGAGTTTCAGAGAGTTAATATATTTGAGGGGGTGTCATACAGAAAAGGGATTCAGCTCATTTTGCAGGACAAAGAGTCAGAAGAAGCAGAGCTGAACATGAGTAGGGAAATCCTAAAATTGGAAAATGTCCTGAAGAGAAATAGGGAAGATCAGAAAATAGTGAATAACTAATCAGAGGAGATATTTGAGCAGGGCTGACCACCAGTCAGAGATGTTGTGGAGCTAGGGTTCTTAACCGAACATCCATGGATAGGGTTCAAGGGGTCCATGAAGTTAGGCAAGAAAACAATTTCATCTCTATTTTCACTAACTAAAATTTAGCACTTTCTTCTACAATGTCTGTATTTAAAAACTTGATTATAAGGAGTCTATTGGCTTCATCTGACTGTCAGAAGGATCCATGGTGTGCACGCGCGCACGCGCGCGCGCGCACACACACACACACACACACACACACACACACACACACACACGACTGATTAAAGAACTTGAGGTAAAGGGTCTTTCCATTTAAGGAGAAATTGGATTGAGCTCTCCAACGTCCCCCTGACTGAAAATCTAAGATTGTACCAGGCTGTTATAATGCTCTGAGATAATGTGTGTCAAGTCTTTATAACAACAAAGCATATCATAGAAGTATTCTTTCCCTTATTTTACAGATGGAAAAACTGAGGCTTAGAGAGTTTACATGATTTGTTCATGGAAATACAGCTAGTAAATGATGGCTCTATGACTCAGGTCACTACATGACCTTGAAGTTTCCCAAGAATTAGACACATGTAATTGTGATGATGGTAATATGTATATAAATATACACAGACCAGTCTGGGAGCTTTTGAGAAATCTATTAAAACAGGTGAGGGAGTGGGGCAGGTATTCCAATATTCTTTCACTCTTCTATTTCCTCCAGCATCTAGCACAAAGTTTGACACGTAGAAGGTACCCAAGAAATGCTTGTTGAATTGAATTGGATTCCTAGGAGATGGAGAACACTTCCAGTCAGGGAATCGGGAGAAGTTTCCAGGAATAGGGAACTTTAAAGCTAATCTTCAAAGGATGGCCATGAATCAGACAGGCATTGATAGCTGAAAGTTCAGTAATATACAACATCTCCCAAAATTGTTGGCTTATCACCAACTTGATGTCCAAGATCCAATAAAAATTATGTTGTTTTTTAAAAAATACTTAAATTGAAAAGCAACAATTCTGTTAGAGAAACCAGACTCTGGGCCAGTACACTTGCTGGTTAGGATTGACTTTTAAGCCAGGATGTTAGGATTTAATGTTGAAAGGGACCTTAGAGATCATTTAATTTAACTGCCTCATTTTTCCAGAGAAGGAAATTGAGTCCTGGAGAGGGTTGAGAGACTTGCTTAAGGTCACTTAAGTAATAAGGAGTAGAATTAGATTCCTAACCAAGGTCCATTGAATTTGAATCCAAGAAATGAGAAGATCAGACCTGGCAGCTGTGTGGAAGATGGATTGGAGAGACTGGGAAGCAATGAGGTAGAAGGATAGGAGAAGGGAAGTTTGGAAGAGAAACTGGTTTAACATCGGAGAGGGGTCAGGTAACTGGCACATAGTAAGTGTTTCATAAATGTTTGTTGACATGAATTGACTTGGTTTAGACATATTGCATTTGAGATTTGCAGGAAGTGTAGTCCAGAAGAGAAATGTCAAGTAGTCAGTTGATGATGACAGATCATAGTTCAGGAAAAAGACCAAGGCTTAATATTTAGATTTGGGTATCATTTGCATAGAGATGATGCTCAAACCCATGGGAATAAATAAGATAACTAAGGGAGTATGGAGAGAGAGAGAGAGAGAGAGAGAGAGAGAGAGAGAGAGAGAGAGAGCGAGAGAGAGAGAAGAGGGCCCAGACCAGATCTCTTGGGGACATCCACATTCAGATAGAAGGAATAGATGATGACTAAACAAAGACAATATAGGTAGAGTGGTCAGCAGAGGAATTTCAGGAAACAGCAATGTCTTGGAAACCATAGAGAGAGTTTCTAGAAGGAGTAGATTGTCAACTGTGTCAAAAACTGCACAGATGTCAGAGGATGAAGACTGAGAAAAGACCATCATATTTAGCAGTAAAGACACCAATGGAAACCTTGGACAGAACAGTTTTTGCCTTCTATTGATATTAAAAGTCAGATTTCAGTGGATATGTTTATCTTATCTCCCATTTATCTTTCTATCCAACTATGTATCTGTCTATCCTACATCCACCCATCTCTCTCTCTCTCTCTCTCTCTCTCTCTCTCTCTCTCTCTCTCTCTCTCTCTCTCCACCCATATCTATCGATCATGCCCACCTTTCTCTCTATCTAGTATGTCACACTATTTCCGCTATCAAGAGGCAAGGTAGTTGAGCTATAGGGACAGGAAAGTATCATCTGCTACCAATAGCCTTAACATGGGAATTGTCTTGTCTTTTCATAAAAATAATGATGATAATAACTACTGTTAATTACATACAAATTTTGCAAAGCACTTTAAATTTAATATTTCATTTGATTTTCACAACAATCCTGTGAGGTATCACCTCCATTTTGAAAATAAACAATGACTCACAGGTCCAAGGATCAGGACAATGGCTGGGAAGGACATCAGAGGCCATCTAGCACAACCTCTCATTTGCATATGAAGAAATTGAGAGGCTTCGAGGTTAAGAGACTTGAACCTCTTTGCTCTATCCCTCCCAACTTGGAAAGTAAGTCCCTAATCTTTCCTCCAATTATAAATCTAATTACCTAAGTTTGTATCCAGGTTAATTGTTGTTGTTGTTTTTAACTAATTGGTATTATTTGATTAATTGTTTTAATGCATCAAAATCCTGTATTCTGGGTCCAGTCCTAAGCTGAGGAGGTCTGGTCCCCATCTGTGAGGCAATGGACAGGCATTGCTTAATAAGTTGATATGCTCAAAGCATATTTGTTTCAAAGTTGATATGCTCAAAGCACCTTTGTTTCCTCAGTCATTTCATCTTTCTCCCACCCCAGTTTTTGGCCCCATGGTCACACAGCTATTAAATATCTGAGAGAAAATCTGAGCCTGGACCTTCCTGATTCCAGGTCTACACCTCTATCCATTCTGTTCTCTGAGCCTGTCTGTATCCAGGGAAGATGGTCTAGTCTTCTGGGTTGCTGTTCCTAAAGGACTTTAGGACTCATGCTACAAAGATGATTATGTTGATGGGAAGGAAAATAAGAGAAGCTGGAAAAGGATGCTTCGAGCCACGAAGCCACGAGTGTAGCTCTAGGGAATCTGAACACCTGAGTAGCATCCCTTGTGTGTCTTTGTGCTTCCTTATGCTGTGTCTATCCCTGAGAGAGTTCCATGTGGGAGATTCTTCTATGAGATCTTCTGTTGTTCAGTTGTTTCAAATGTGTCCAATTTTCTTTTTTCTTTTTGTTTTTGGTGAGAAAAAAGGATCATTTTATTTGCTCCTATGCTGCTGTCTGACCTACCCATTTCTTTTTTTTTTATTAATTTATTAGTTTAGCTTCAGTTAACAAGATTCAATTCCATAGTTCCCTGATTTTCAAATTTCCTTTACTTCCCTCCCCCCTCCCCACATGACAGCATATAGTCCAGTATAGGATCTGCAAATGCATTCATATTAGACGTTATTCCAATTACAAAGGTGTATTGTACTAGGTGGGATGAAAGATGATAAGGAAGAAATAAAACCAAACAATGAAAAGAACAAGATCATTTAGTTTGCTTCCATCAGGATTCAGGCTCAGTTCCAATTTTCCATAAGCCCATTTGGGGTTTTCTTGGCAGAGATACTGGAGTGGTTTGCCATTTCCTTCTCCATGTAATTCTACAGATGAGGAAACTGAGGCAAATAGAGTTAAGTGACTTGCCCAGGGTCACACAGTAAGTGTCTGAGGCCAGATTTTAACTCAGGAAGATGAGTCTTCCTGACTTCAGGCCTGGTACTCTATCCACTATACCACCCAGCTGCCCTCTGAGAGCTCTTAGGCAGGTAATTATTGAAACAGTTTTAGCAAGGATAAGTTCATTCACTTAGGCATAATGATATATACCTTTAATCATGCTATAGGGGGTGGCAGAGGCTGTCATATCTCTTGATCATGGGAGTAGGCTAAGATAATCAGCTGTCCACACTCAGTCTGGTATCAATAAAAAGAGTTTCCATAAGTGAAGAACTACCCCTAGGCTATGTAAGGAGGGACTAATCAGCCCAGGTCAAAAATGTAGCAGGTCAAAGCTCTGATAACAATCTGTAGTGGGATTGGGCCCTTGAGTAAGCTATGGCCCCTCATGAGATAAAGAGGTTCAGATTATACACACACACATGCATACACATGTACGTAATGCTTTATACATACACTTTGTACACACGTGTACATATGTGTGCATATATCTATGTGTACATATGTATGTATATGTGTATGTGTGTATATAGAGCATGCATATAATATGTATTTATGAGCATACACATACATGTGTTTATATGTGCACACACACAAGCAATTATAGCTTTCTGGTGTACCTCTATACATGTGTGTATGCATATATGTGTATATGCATACATGTGTATGTATGTGTATGTGTATCTAATCCATGTTGTAAGTTTAGCTACAACTTGGCATTTTCTGGGCCTTCCCCTATTCTCTTGGACAGGCATAAATCAGAGGCTGATGGGACCTATCAATTGCTAGTGATAGGAGCTTGACATACCATCATGCATAAGAACATACATTCATGGTATAATTAGAAAAACCAGACCAATCCACCTTCAACTCACCTGTATCCATTCATACTCATTTATAGTTATAGGAATGCAATGCCTAAGCCACAAATCCAGGTGTGTGCCTTGCCAAACAACTCAACTCTAGACTATCAATAACAATAGGGCTAACCTTAAGGATAGCAGAAAAGATCTAGGGAAGATTTTGCCGCTGGAGGTAAAGGAAAAGAGATTCCCTGTGCTATGGTCACTAAGCTTTGCTAGTAGCCTTTCTTCCATACAGGGGTTAACCCCCTCTGAGTTTGGTTCTTGAGCATACCTGTGGTGCTTTGCAGAGTTTCCCAAGAATCTCTGGGCTGAATGACACTGACATGAGCAAGTCTAGGTTTCAGACACGACCCCTGGGGACTGAATTCCTAACCCTCTTTTTTCTACACTTGTCACTCGTTTCTCTTCACCGTCATTCTGCTCACCTATCCCCCCCCTCCCCAAAATGTTATCTCTCCTTGGCATCTATGAAAAGGCCATTTTCATCTGAAAACTGGAAAGGAATTCTAGACAAGCAGGTTGGCTCACTACAATGTGCTTGCCTTTACGTTACTTCTCTGCTGAGTCAGGTCTCCATTCCCCAGCCCATTTTATCAGTGATGAACGCCAAAGCTGAGGAGAGATGATTGGAGAGAAGGGAGATGGGTGCGGGGAGACAGAAGGAAGTGGAGGTGAGTGTGTCAGCCTTATCATCTGTCTATGCTGGATGGGGTTGACTGAACTGAAACATGGCATCAGTCTGATTCACTGAGGTCTGTCTGTGGGCAGGATGGAAGTCTTTCATAGAATTTAGGGTTGGAATAGAACTTGCTCCAAATCTTTCAATTTATTCAGGGAATACAAAGATGGAAAAAATATAGCCCCTACCCTTAAGGACCTTATAATCTAATGGGGAGGACAAACATGTATGCAAATAAATATAAAACAAGGTTGAATGTGATTGGAGCTAATGAGAGATCCTGACAAAGGGTCTAGAAAAATTAGAAAAATATCAATTTGACATCAGAAATAGGTTTAAAATGAGAGAAGTCTAAATGGAGGAGGTGGCCCCTGACATTGATACTGCATTAAGCCCAGCATGGAGACTAGAGAATGCAGACCAAAATCTGAGCCTAGCGATTAGTAAAATTGAGCTGGACATCAGCACTTGAAAGAAGGATCCACAAGAGATATGTCCAGGCAAAGTGGGGAGGAGCCTAAATGTCTGAGTCAAGAAAAGGCATGGCATTAGGGCACAGTCTCTGCCTTAAGGAGCTTAGAAACAAGCTGAGGAATTTAGACTTTCCCAGAAGACTAAAATTCAGAGTCAAATGATATAGAGAAAAACATGTTGGTTGGTTTTGGAGTGAGAGGACCTGGCTTTATATTACTTCCTCCCTATGTCACTAACTCTTCTGGGCTCCTTATCTGTTACAAGGGCCTCTAAGACCCTGTCTTAACTCCAGCTCCATGAACCCAAGATTCTAAGGCATAAAATCAGATGGAAAGCTCACTTCCACCTGGAGATGATCAGTGAACCCCAGTGTTGGAGACCCAATGGTACCTGAGGAGGGATTTTTTTCCACGGATAGAACAACCTCACCCTCCAATATCTCTGACTCCCCATCCTTTCCTGCTCAAATCTTAATAAATTCTTCTCCTAACAACCCCGGAGTTTCAGTCTTTGTTTGCTGAGGAATGAACATGGTTCACCATAATTTCCCAGACGCTGCCTGATGGGACAGTTTGTAATAAAATTGCTTCTAAAAACATATTTGCAAGTTGCAACCATATTTTTCCGGCAGAACAATCTTTTTTTTCCCCTCAGTGGTTCTCTGTCTCTGTGATTAAGCAGCAGAGTTTATTACATATATTTTGCTTTAGGCGGCTTAACCTGAGTGAAGAGAGCTCTCTCTGCTCGCAAGCCTCACTTTAAAAAAAATATATTTTGATGTGTGATTTACTGAAGTTATCTGATGAATTTCAAAACAAATATATGTCTCTCCGCCTTCCCATAATATTGGGTGTAATGGCTCTGACAGCCTGGGCATCTCCACTTGATAAAATGAACAATGGTGCCTTCCTGGGCCCCCATCAGTTATTTCCAGCTCTAGGACAATAAGCAATTTGGGCTCTTCTTCCACCCTAGAATACCGACAGTGACTACTCCCTACCTCTTTCCCTTATCGTTTGGAATATTGAGTGTTTCGGCACCGGTGGCAGCTGTACAGGTTGGGGGCAATGGAAAGGTATGGATTAGCTTCCCCACCCACTCCCTTTCCCAAGGTACCCATCAGTAGTCAAGTCTGCAGTTTTGTAGAGTGTCAGAGCTGGGAGGGACCCTAGATCACAGAATGTCAGTTCTTGGAGGGATCTTAGAACACAGGCCAAAGGTTCTTAACCTGGGATGCATTGACCCCCCAAAGGATCCAAGGATCCAAGTCAAGGGATGGGGGAAAATTATCTTTAATATCATTACCCTCTAGTTGAAATCCAGTATTTCCTTCAATTATTTAAAAGTCTGAGGAGGGGTTTTTACAGGCTTACCAGACTGCCAAAGGGGTCTGTGACACAGAAGAGGATAAGAATCTCAGCAAAGGAGTGTCAGCTCTGGGAGCCCATCGAGAATAAGGACTGTCAGAACTGGGAGGGTTTTAGGAGCTTAGATTTAGAGGTAGATGCGATCTCTGAGGTCTTCAAGTACAACTCCCTAGTCCTGCAGCTAGGTGGCATCATGGATAGAATCCTGGATCTGGACCCAGATGTCTTGAATTCAAGTTTACCCTCAGATACTAGCTGTATGAACCTGGGTGAGTCATTTAACTTCTGCCTTAATCTTTTCATCTGTAAAATGGACATGATAATAGCACCTACTTCCCAGGGTTGTTGTAAGCATCAAATGAAATATTTGTAAAGCATTTTGTACAGTATGTGACGCATAGTAGGTATTTAATAAATGCTCATTTCCTCTTTTCTTTATAGGTGAAGAAAATGAAGCTCACAGTAGTAAAGTGATCTGCCCACAGTTACAAAGCTAGTAAATAACACAGCAGGACCTGCATTATAATCTCCCTCTAGTCTTCCAAGGCCATTGTTCTATCTGAAATGTCACTTCATCTGACTCCATTTTTACAGGAGAAACTGAGGCCCAGAAATCTTAGAGAATTTTTTAGAGAGTTGGGTTGGGTTGGCACTGGGGGGCATCCCAGGTATCCCATTCTGTTTTTATAACCTGTGTAATGAATGGAGACCTAGAGAAAATCAGGTACTCCCCTTGTAAATGAATTAACCTGTTCAGGGGACTCTCTCTATATGCATGCTCAGTCAATCAGTCAGCAAACATCTATCAAGGAGCTATTATGTACCGGCCACTGTGCTAAGCTCAGTGATCCTCTTAAGAGTGCCTGTCCCAGCTGCCCACCCTGTTGTGTAGACAATCCTATGTCAGATGTATGGTCAAGGATACCCTTGCTGATCTGGGTTCAATATTAATCAAAGATTAATATGAAATATGACTCCAGATTATTGAAGAATTTCAGGAAGACCTCTGACCCTGCTCCTACCCCACCCATATTTGGGCTCTCCTTTTTCTTGTCACACTCATCTCCCATTCACAGGATTCGAATACTCAATGTTCTATGATCCCACAGTTTTTCAAATACAACAAAATGCAAAGTAGTTATTAAGAACTTTCTTTAGGAAGGACTCATTTCTGCTGTCTCTGTCTCTGCTTCATCCCACAGCTTCATCCTAGTTTTCTCCCCGAAGCATGTTGGAAGGACTGTTATGAAATCTCTGCCTATAGGTCATGAGAAAGATCAAGAACATGGAGTTGTGTCCTGGTTGGGACTGACTAGGGTGGAGGGAACTAGTAGAGCTCCCAGCATTCTCCACAGCTGCCCTAGTTAACCACTAGTTAGATCTGAAGTCGATCTAGTCTTGACTCTCTCATGCACTGCTGATTCCCTGTCCATCTCTGGCCCATCCATTGGTCCCAGCTGTGACTCTTGGTCTGATCTGAGCTCTCCCACCATGGCTCAGAGTAAAAACTGCAGTGGTAACAATCACTAGCAACAGCTGGCCATGCTCTTGGCCATCCACAGAAGCATTCCTCTTTCTGCCCAGAACACAGAGGCCTCCAGGAATGGGGAAGGGACAACCCCAAGCTTCCCAGTATTGGAGAAAAAGAAAATGTGACAATAGCTAGCAACACTCCACTGTCTCTCCCTCTGCTCTCAAACTGCCACCATTGTGGACTCTAGAAACAGAAGACAGTTTAGAAGGGATGAAGAGATATGCCCTGGTCCTCTGGCATGGGCACTGATTCTATAGAATCTTTGGATCATAGAGAAATGGGCCATGGGTTGTATAAGCATAGAAGGTCAGTGCTAGAAGGTACCTTCTCTAACTCTGAAATGTTAATAATTCATATTTTCCCCAAGAATGGGACTTTGAGGGAGGTAGTATGATTCTGCCCATTTTACAGATGAGAAAGTTCACAGGATCATAGATTTAGAATTGGAAGGAACTTTAACCACTAGTAATTGTAAGAGCTGGGGGAGTCACACCCAATTTTCCCCTGACTCCAAATCTTAGCACTTTCCTTTTGCTATAGGATAGATATGTGTTCCCCTCTTGATAGCACAGATCTGTGCCACTCTACCTCTGACACAGACCATTGGTTCCTAGGGATTAGAGCTCAAATGGACCATGAGAGTAATTTAACTGCCAAGCAGAAGTAGGATCTGAACACAGGTCCTAGTGAGTCCAAATCTATCACTCTTTATAGGATCTTGGATTTAGGGTAAGGAGGGACCTCAGAATCTATCTGATCTAACCCCTTCATCTAACAGAAAATGGAACTGAGGCCAAAGAAAAGTAAACGATTTGCTCAAGCTAACAATGTAGGAAATAGCTAAAGTAGGATTTGAATACAGTTCCTCTGCTTCTCAAAAGATCACTAAATGTCAGATCTTTTTGAATCCAAGTCTCTTGCCTCCCAACCCAGAACACTCTCCATTACACAGCATCCCACAGGCAGGCATGGGCTAGCTCCACTTTATGTCCTTCCTCAGAGGTGGTACCATGTCCTTTTCTAAGCAATTGTTCTACATTTATGGGAGAAAGAGTTCTGGGTTCAAGCTTTTAACATATTCCAACTTTCAGATGAGTTTGTGTTTGAACTCAGAATGACTCACTCCCAAAGGAGGCAGCCATGTCTGAACTGGATTGGATTTTGAGATAAGTGAAGGAATAGACCACTATGCAATTTGCACACAAAGTGGCCAGAATTGATCTAAAACAAACCTTTAACTTTCCAACTGGTTTAAATGGGGAAAAGACCATTGGATAATTACATCATTTAACACATCGATTGTCCAGGAGTCAATTCTAATGATCTTAGAAATAGAGGGCATTGTGCCCGGGCTCATTTTTAAGAGAAGGGTTTTGTTCTGTCCAGGGGAGTAAATGGTGGATTTTTTAAAGGAGACAATGCAGGAGGACCAGAGAAACAAAAGTTTCATTATGGCAAACAGGGCTTATTTCACAAAAGCAAGAAATCAATGGACTGTGGTGAAAGGAGGTGCGCTTCCTTTACAGGACAGCACTGTCAAAGGAAGTGGAATGACTTTGGCATGTTTAGGATGGGTAATTAAAGGGGATGTTAGCGCCTGAGCTGCCAGGACATACACTCAGCTCTATTCCGCACTGACTCATTTTGTTGACTTTACCAGAGTGAATATGTGGGTGTGCTGGTTTTAATCAAAGTCACAAAAACAAGCATTTTCCACCTGGCCCTGGTGGAATTAGTAATGTTAGCACCATCAGAGGGGCAGGGCAGCTAAAGCTTGGGGGCAGGAAAGTAGCTATTGTTCCTAATATTCTAGAGAGGTCACTAGCCTCTCTACCAGTCTGAGTCTGTCTGTAGGTGAGAGGTAAAAGCAGGGAGAGAGAATCTTTGGACTGGCATTTGGCTGGTCCATTATACCACAGTGACAGAGCTGTGTGTTGGGGAACAAAGGAGAGCAAGAGTCAAGGGAAACATTTTCATGAGGACTGCACATTTCTAGGGAGTCTAGTTGCCTGAGTGTCTTTGGCTGCTTAACTAAGCATCTGTGTTCCTTTGTGTTGTGTAGGTGAGAATTGTATGCTATAAATTGCCTAAAGTCTTGAGCAAAGAATATAAAAAAGTTTGGTCATGACAATCCACATCAACAATAATGACATCCTTGTCAATACCCTTTGAGCCCTTTCTTATCCTCTCATGGAGGTCTGGATCAGAGGTTTCTGGCAGTTAAAGATTTGGGGATCTTCAGGCTGTGGGCTTGGCAGTTTTGGAAGCCATGCCCAGATCTCTTTTTTTGCCAACTTCAGGAAAAGAAGAATGAGCCAGAAAGGAATCTTTCCATAAAGCTTGTTGCTCTGATCATAAAAGAAATCAGTCTATGGTGAATAATGTAGGATTTGCCAATTCACCAGAGGCATAATTAGGATTAAGTCTTTGCCCTTGGACACTAAAATGTAGAGGACTCTGATCACATTTATACTCATGCAGCATGTAAATAGCTGAAATTAGCCCTTAATTAGCAAGAATTATTAGTTCATATAGGAAGCTACCAGATTGTGAATGTGTTCCCTTCCTGGGTGCCATACCTCAGGTGAGCTCCTGCTTGTGGCAGAAGGACCTCACTGTGTTGTAAGAACTCTTTCTCCCTGTTCTCTTCCCTAACAGAATTTGTCTTGAAAAGTTGATTTGAGAAGTCATTTTGTGAAGCTTTCCCTTAGTATGCACACACACACACACACACACAATGCTAGTTATGACATCACAACTTGTCAATATCCAGTGTTGGGAACTCCAGGATTCATATGATCCATAGTGGCAGAAAAACATTCATTTCTCTCTCTACACTATGGGAGAATATCTTCCTTGCTTATAACTGATGGCCAAGGAAAAGTAAATGATTTGCTCAAGCTAACAATGGAAATAGCTGAAGTAGTATTTGAATACAGTTCCTCTGCTTCTCCAATGATCACTAAATGTCAGATCTATATCATTGGCTCTAACATGGAGATGTACCTTTTGCATAGATGTGTATCTCTCTCACTAGAACATAATAGTGTCTTAATATAATATGGATGTGTGTCTTTCCTTGTGATCACAAACATATGTATCTCTTTCACTGTAACACATCCATGATATAGTGAAAGAGATGTTTGGAACTATGCCTCAAAGTCACCATCAGACTTATACCCCAAAGAGATCAGAAAAAGAGGAAAAGGTCCCCTATGTACAAAAATATTTAAAATAGCTCTTTTGTAGTGGCAAATGAAGGAGGTGCCACCTGAATGGCTGAGAAAATGATGATATAGAAATATAATAGAATACTATTGGGCCATAAGAAATGAGAAAGAGGGAAGAAAACTGGGAAGACATGAACTGATGCAAAGTAGTGAGAGCAGAACCAAGAGAACAATTTATACAATAAAAACAGCATTGTAAAGACCAACAATTTTAAAAACCTTGAGACAATGCAATGATTCCATGATTCCAGAGTAATGATGATGAAGCCTGTTACCCGCTTCCTGACACAGAGTTGTTGGACTGAAGGTACAATCCAAAGCATTTTTTTGACATAGATAATTTGTTTTACTTGAATATTCATATTTGTTACAAGGTTTTTGTTTTTTCTTTCTCTAATGTGGGAAGGGGGAGAAATCAAATTTTGCTAACTCAAAAAGAACTAAGTTAAAAAAAGAAATAACCTTGTTATAATTTCAATGCATATCTCTACATGAGTGTTTCTATTGATTTAATGTGACTGTGACTATCACTATAAATATGTTTCCTTCACTGTAATAATGGCTAACGTCAAACATTGCTTTAAGTTTTGCAAAGACTTTTTATTATAATTTTCACTTATTTATATTACTTTTTATTATGATTATGATTATTAATTATTATTATTTGTATTATCTCATTTGATCCTCACAGCAACCCTATAAGGTAGGGCTATTATTATCTCTATTTTACAGATGAGGAAAGACTGAAAGATGGAGGTTAAATAATTTACCCAAACAGCTAGGAAGTATTTCAGTCAGAATTTGAACTCAGGTCTTCCTGGCTCCAGTCCCAGCACTCTATCTGCAGCACCACCTAGCTGCCTCCACCATGACTGAGTTCATCTCACTATAATACCTTGAAGCACCTCTTTCTTTAAAACAGGCATTTTTTCTCCCACCTTGTGACAAATGTCACATCTCTCTCTCACTCTTGCTTGAAGAGGGAAGGGAGAAAGCATTTGTCAAGCCCCTATGGTGTTCTACACCCTTTACAAATATTATCTCATTTGATAATGAGATGTATCTCCCTTTCGACGACACAGACTTACATCCTTTGCTGTAATAACAGCTGTAATAGAAAATACCAGCTCCTATTTCTATGACACTTTAAGGTAGATAAAGTACTTTCCTTACAACCCTCCTGTGGAACAATAATGTAAATTATTACTCTCATTCCCTTTTCACAGATGAATAAAATGCGGCTCAGGGAAATCACATGACTTACCCAGGGTCACACAGCTAGTTGGCCAGTGCTGGAGTTCGAACCCAGATTTTCTGACTCTTAAATCGGGTACTTTCCCTACTACATTGCACAGGACCCTGGGTTTAGAGCTTTGAGAGCACCCAGGGGTCATCTGGTCTAACTTTCTCATTTCATAGATGAGGAGCTAAGGCTCTGAGAGGGGTGTTCTCCTCAAAGTCACACAGTTCGTTCATGGCACAGCAGGAATTTGCATGTAATTCCTTTGGTTCCCAATCCAACATACTCTCCACTCTACTACACGGAAGGTGTATGTCTTTCCTGCTGTGATCCCTTTCTCTCTAAGCCAGTCCTCCCCTCCCTCCCCTCTCCCTATTCTGTCTCTCCCTTTTTCTCCCTCCCTTTCCCTTTATCTTTCTCCTTCTCTCTCTCCCTATCTCTGTCCCTTTCTCCCTCCCTCCTTCCCCCACCTCTCTCTCCCTCTTTTTCTGTCTTTCTTTCTCTGTCTCTTTCTCTTCCCCTGCCTCCCTCCCTCTGTCCCCTTTACCTCTCTGTCTGTCTTTCTCTGTCTCTCTCCTTCCCTCCTCCCCCTCCTTTCTCTCTGTCTGTCTCACTGTCTTTCTCTATTTCTGTCTCCTTTTTCTCTCTATCTCTGTTCCCCATTGTCTCTCCCTCCCTCCCTCTCTGTCTCTCTTTCTCCATCTGTCTCTCTTGCCATCTCTTCTTTCCCCCTTCCCTTTACTTCTCTCTCTTTCTCTTCCCACTCGCTCTCTCCCCACCTCCATTTCTCTTTCTCACTCTATCTCTTTCTTTATCTCTCTTCCCCGGCTCTTTCTTCTCCCCCCATAGGAACACAGGGCTAGAAGGAGTTGCTGAAGTCATCTAGTCCGGCCCCTGGGGAAGGAACTCCCCCAGTATCACAGAGGTAATAAGTAGCAGAGTTGGGGTTCAAACAGAGCCGTTGGGTTCTGCTTCCTCTTCCCATTAGAGCTATGCAGCCCCTTGGCTACAACACAGATGTGCTCTCTCCACAGCAGCCCAGCTGTGTCTCCTGCTTTTTAGCACAGACAGGCCTCTCCCTCTTTCCAGCTCACCTGCCCATCTCTCTTTTTCTAACACAGATCCTCCTAACCCTCTCTCTGCATCCCTTGTATGCATTCTTCTATGGTAACTGTCCTCCCACAGCTATGGATCCCACTCCTAGAACCTCTATATAGGCCTAGACCAGCCAGAATAGAGCGCTAATCCATTTTGAATCAGGAAACAGATTTTCCATGGGGCCCACAGAGGCTTTGGGGCATTGCTTGTCTTTTATGAGTGGTCTCTGACAGCAGAGCCTGCTTGCCTAGGTCAGATTTAGACCCCAACCGGCCTGGGCTAGCAGTCAGGTTCTCTGGGAGTGGGGACTGGGCTTGTTCAGCTGCCCATCTCACTGCTCCCACCCCTGGCCCTTCTAAGCGTCAGGGTGCTGGCTAATCCAGGAGAGGGGAGCTGCTTGAGAATCAATATCCATCAGCCTTTGTGTCCATCGTGGAGTGGAACCCGTGATATCTGCGATCAGACCACAGCAGGGTAGAAATGGTTAGAGATATATTAATTATATTTCTCACCCTTAATGGGCTACTTACTTTGTGATGTGGGGACACAAAAGTAAATTTTAAAATCAATTATACAATTACATATGTAGCAATAACGGAGTACACAGCTAATCTCTTTTGGGTCAGGACTATAACCTCCTGATAATTCAGGTTTCATTAGGGGAAGGTCTATTATTGCCAAGAATTACAGAAATAATGGGAGTGGGTGTATTCAATGCGGAATAACAAATGAGGGGCCTCTCTAGATAAGCGGGGGCTGTTTGCTGGCTGTGGTGTGATAGCGGCCCTCTCAGTGTATGTAAATTGGTAGGGTCAACTTTCTGCTGTGTGCATTATACATTGTACAAGAATTAATTTTAGCTACTTCCTGGGGACTGGCAGCCAGGCTGGGGCCTTCCAATTACCAGGCAGCCACAGAGTCATGCACAGGCCGAAGCTCCTGAATGAGACTGAGGGACTGGCCTCAGCAAAGAGCCATTGTGCTTGGAGAAGGCCACCTTTGGCCCCTGGGAGTCTTCAGGCTACCAGACTATGTAGAATCATGGTCCTGGGATTGGTTTTCCCAGAACAGTATTGATTCAGTGGAATTCAATTCCACAAATGCATATTAAGTACCTTCTATGAACTAGCCCTGTGCTCCATACTGAGAATCAAAGCCCAGCTCTTAATAGGTTTATGATTTGATGGGGGTGACCCTGGAAACATGGACACAAGTTACTCTAACATAAGTGGCAAGGAGATTCTCACATTATGAGAAATATGAGGAGGGAGGGAGTCCTTTCCCCTGGTGATGGGCCAAGGGAGTGGGCAGGGAGGGTTGGTGATGTAGTCAGGGAAGGCTTCTTGAAGGAGAGTTGGGCCTTGAAAAGAAAGGTCTAAATTCAATGATGTAGTGGAAAGTGGCAGTGATAGGCCTGTGTTAGTTATGGAAGGTGGCAAGGGTGGGTGGCATTAGCAAAGGGGCAAAGATGGGAGCGCATAGGATAAGAACAGGGATCAAAGGACTTAGAACCAGAGGCAACCTGAGAGGATGGAGGGTAATATAAATTGGCTGGAATGGAAATCACGAGGAGGGGAGCATATGAAGCCATAATGGACATGCTTTTGGAAGCCACATCATAGATGGCCTTTGGTGTCAGGATCAGAAACTCATGCATTATTTGTTGGACAATAGGGAGCCATGGAAGCTTCTGAGTACATAGATAGACAGACAGACAAAAGACAGTTTGAGACAGACACAGATAAATAGAAGACAGATAGACAGAAGACAGGCAGATAGATTGATAAAACCATCATTAAGTTATCAATATGAGTCTGGGGATCCAAATACAAGCAAACAAGACCCTGTACTCAATAGGATTGCATTCTAACATGGGAAGCAGGGAAGTAGGCATGGGTGTCAGGGGGCAAGACTGACGGCAAAGGGTGGTGGTGAAGAAGCTTAAAGATTGAGGAGTGGAGTCAGCAGTGAAGTGAGACTATTTGGGAAACACAAAAAGAACAGATAGGAGATGGGATAGACTGCAGAGAAGAAGACAAATTAAAAGTCTTCTCCAAAAACTCACGTGAAAAAAAGATGAAGGCTTCCCCAGACTGGTGACAGCAGCTGCCGTGGGGATGGAATAGAGACAAATTGTGGAGGCGGCCTCAGCTGAAAGAGCTTGATTGCCAAATGTCAGTGAGGTCTAAGAGAAAGAAGGTGGGATTTGGGACCCAAAGATCTGAGTCTGCTACAGCCAGAGTCTCTGCACCTCAGCTCTCTCACCTATACAACAGGAGATGGAGTGGACCACGAAGCCTTAAACTATTTTTTGTGTGTCATGGACTTCTTTGGCAGTTGAGTGAAGCAGATGAACCTTTGTTTTTAAATGCATAAAATAAAACGCAGGAGATTACAAAGGAAACCAATTCTATTGAACACAGTTACATATATATATATATGTGTATATATATATACACATATATATATGTATACGATATATGTATACACGCATATATTAAACCAAGGTCCTGGACTCCAAATTAGGAACCTTTCAACTAGATCATCTCTCAGGCCTTTTATAACTCCAAATTCCATTAAAATCCCTTGATTGGAACAGGGGAAATTGGAGAAAGGGAAGAGTCAGTGATGACTGATACTTAAGGTACGGCTTACTTAAGAGGACAATGGAGCCATCAACAAAAAGTTGCTTGCTCTTCATTGTTGAAGAGGACAAAGACATCAGGTGGGTGATGCCTAGACTTGAAAGTGAGTTGGATTTAAATGAGGCAGGGCTGTGCAAAGTCACCAGCCTCACTTTCTTCTCTGGAGCCATCTGGGTCCAGTGACAAGATAGAAATCTAGACTACAACAAAAAGTAGGGAATTAGGAAGGAGGGGTACAGATTTAGGGAGCTAACACAGGGTTTGGCACAAATGGCTCTCTGAGTCAAGTTTTTATCTTTTATAGGGCAGCATTTCTCATTTTCACACAGAATGTTCTAAAATAGATCACACCATTTCAGAGCTGGGATGAGACATTTGTGTCCCCCAGGCAGGGTTTCAAAACTCTTCCACTGGTCAGTGTTGAATTATTTTGTTTAACTATCCTTTTCTATTAGGAAAAGTTTCTATTGGGAGTGAGTGAATTAGTGGGTAGTGAAGGGATGCAAAATAAAAGAAAGATCATGAAAACATTTAAAGAGAACATGAAAGAAAACAAAGTTTGAAATGGCAATTATTATTACTACTATGTTCAATTTAATATATTAAAATCAAAATGTACATAACAGGATCAGTTTCATATACAACTTTTGCTCTTTGTATACTGAAATGTTCATTAATGTTGATAATTGTAAGGTTTATAAGAACAATTTAAATATTTAATAATAATATGAAATTATATATTAAATTCAATACAAATAAAAAATAAATAATTTAAAAATAATATAAAAACTCTTGCCCCAGTATGGTGAGCTAGTTTAGGGGAAGGTCCAGAAGCCTTTCTAAGCTTCCCTTCCAACAGGGAGGCATTGAATCTTCATAAATCTACCTCAAGGATTGGATGGGGGAGGAAGATTGAGGAGACTGAACTCACCATAGAACAATGCCTCCAAGTCCTGGACAATAGAATTTTGTGGTGTTAGAAATATGTCTGCTTATAAAAACTAATTCTTTTTCTCATGCTTCCCAATTTTACTCTTACACAAAAGGAATCCCCACAACAATCTACCTGAAAAGTGGTTATCTGGCCTTTACTTAAAGATCTCAGAGAAGGGGTGTGACCCACCCCACTTTGAGGCAGCTCTAATTGTTAGGAAGGTTTTCCTGATACCAGGTTGAAATGTGCCTCTTTGTACCTTCCATCCATTGCTACTGGTTCAACCTTCTGGGGCCAGATAGAATCTCTAATCTCTCTTCCATATGGTAGACTTTGAAAAACTTGAAAATAGTGGTCCTGCCCCATCCTCTCCCCTTCCCCATTATTCTCATGTTTATTCTCATAAATATCACTGGAGAGTAAAGGTGACCCTGGACTCTGCCAATGGAACATAAGCCCTGGCAAATTCTACTGAGCTGGGAAGGCTTTTATTGTGGTCTTGGGAATGGACTGTGTGACTATTACACAAGGATTAGCCCTATTAAGTGCATAGAGATCTATTATTAGACAGCCAGTCATTAGAGGATATATGTTTCAGATCCTAGTATGGCATGAAGACCAGTTATTAAGGTGGTGGTAAGTGCTAGGGGTAGAGTGAGGGTGGGAATAGAATCCATATTAGTAGACTAAACATCTACACCAGTGACATAATGGCTCTTTGAAATATTAATGCATAAAAACAGATGTGAAAAAGTATCCCTTAGAGTTCCCTCTGTGTTGGTCCTAGGTGACGGCTGACCTTGTCTATCCCTAGTTCTGGCTATGCCTGCTTCCCTACCTTCTTTTTTTTTAAACAAATGCTTTATTAACTTCTGTTTTACATCATTCATTTCCACCAGATTTTGAGTTACAATCATTTTCCCCCCGTTATTCCCCTACCCAACCTCCCAGAATAACAGTCCCACAAGATATCGCTTCCTCCAATCTGCTCTCTCCCATACCTTCTCCCATACCCCCTTCGACTTTTCCATTAGAGGAAGGTGAATCTTTGTTTCCCAATGCCTGCACATCTTATCTCCCAATTACAAGCAAAAGAGTATTAATAATAGTATTTATATATATTTGAAACATTTAATGTTAAGACCTCGAATTTCAGATCCATTTCCTTCCTCCCTTGTCACCCATTCCCTCTGGGGAGATAAGTAATTCAGTATATGTTGTACATGTCTAGCTATGCAAAACATTATTATAGTAAATATACTGTACAAGGCTGCTTATAATTCCCTCCCACTCATCCCACCCCCCACCTGGTCCATTCCCTACATGATCCTGTCCCTCTTCTTTTTTTTTCTTTTTTTTTAAACAAATGCTTTATTAACTTCTGTTTTACATCATTCATTTCCGCCAGACTTTGAGTTACAATCATTTTCCCCCCATTATTCCCCTACCCAACCTCCCAGAATAGTAGTCCCACAAGATATCGCTTCCTCCAATCTGCTCTCTCCCATACCTTCTCCCATACCCCCATCGACTTTTCCATTAGAGGAAGGTGAATCTTTGTGTCCCAATGCCTGCACATCTTATCTCCCAATTACAAGCAAAAGAGTATTAATAATAGTATTTATATATATTTGAAACATTTAATGTTAAGACCTCGAATTTCAGATCCATTTCCTTCCTCCCTTGTCACCCATTCCTTCTTGGGAGATAAGTAATTCAGTATATGTTGTACATGTCTAGCTATGCAAAACATTATCATAGTAGATATATTGTACAAGGCTGCTTATAATTCCCTCCCACTCATCCCACCCCCCACCTGGTCCATTCCCTACATAATCCTGTCCCTCTTCTATAGTGGGTATTTCCAACCTCCCCTCCCCCCAAGGATGCCCTCCCATCCATCATCCCTCCTCTCATCCCCCTTCCCCCTATCCTGCTGCAGGTTGAGATATCCCATTTAGTATGTATGTCATTTTCTCCCTGAACCAAATTCAATGTGAATGTGGTTTTGCCTTTTTAGCCTTCCTTATTCTCCCCCTCCTTTGCAACCACTTCCCCTTGCTTCTTCTACATGGGATAGTTTACCCTACCCTGTCTCTCCCCATCTCCTCTTGCCACTTTCCTCTCTCACCTCATAATTTCATCCCTTGAGTATTCTCCCTTCCCCACAAATTCAACCTATGCCCTCTATCCATATAACTGTAACCATATACACACACATTCACATATGTATTCATATGAACACACCCCCTTCTTCCATTATTTTCATAGCGAGAAAGATATCATCAGTCACAGTTATTGCTTTTCCATATAGGAATGTAAATAGTTCAACTTTGATAAGTTCCTTTTGATTTCTTTTCCCTGATTACCTTCTCAGGCATCTCTTCCTTCTTGTGTCTGGATGTCAAATTTTCTATTCAATTCTGGTTTTTTCCTCAAGAATGCTTGAAAGTCCTCTATTCCACTGAATGACCATATTTTCCCCTGAAACAAAATACTCAGTTTTGCTGGGTAGGTGACCCTTGGGTTCATTCCCAGTTCTTTTGCCCTCTGGAATATCATATTCCATGCCCTTCGATCCCTCAGTGTAGAAGCTGCCAGGTCCTGGGCTATTCTGATTGTGTTTCCACAATATTGAAATTGTTTCTTCCTGGCTGCTTGTAGTATTTTCTCCTTGATCTGGGGATTCTGGAACCTGGCTATAATATTCCTGGGAGTTTTCTTTTTGGGATCTTTTTCAGGAGGTGATCTGTGGATTCTTTCAACCTCTATTTTGCCCTCTGGATCTAAAACATCAGGGCAGTTTTCCTTGAGAATTTCTTGAAGGGTGATTTCTAGGTTCTTTCCTTGATCATGGCTTTCAGGTAGTCCAATAATTTTTAAATTGTCTCTCCTGGATCTATTCTCCAGGTCAGTAGTTTTTCCCATGAGATATTTCACATTGCCTTCTAATCTTTCATTTGTTTGGATCTGCTTAACAGCATCTTGATTTCTCATAAAGTCATTAGCTTCCATTTGCTCCAGTCTAACTCTGAAGGAATGAATCTCCTCAGTGAACTTTTGAGATTCTTTTTCCATCTGGCAAATTCGACTTTTTAAGGCATTCTTCTCCTCATTGCCCTTTTGGGCCTCCTTTGCCATTTGAGCTAGTCTATTTTTTAAGGTGTTGTTTTCCTCAGTCAGGCTGTTGACCCTCATTTCATATTTTTCCTGCATCCTTCTCATTTCTCTTTCCAATTTTTCCTCCACTTCTCTTATTTGATTTTTAAAGTCCTTCTTAAGGTCCTCTATGGCCTGCAACCCGCTCATGTTTTCCCCTGGGGCTTTTGGAGCAGGACTTCTGACCTCACAGTCCTTTTCCCCTCTATGCCCCCAAAATAGGAGTCTAGGGTTGCATTTTTCTGTTTCCTTT
Source organism: Gymnobelideus leadbeateri (assembly GCA_011680675.1). Taxonomy (NCBI): domain Eukaryota; kingdom Metazoa; phylum Chordata; class Mammalia; order Diprotodontia; family Petauridae; genus Gymnobelideus; species Gymnobelideus leadbeateri. Next base: position 1,438 of record WOXC01010998.1, on the reverse strand, counting down.
GCCTTGGCATGTTGCCACTTAATTGCTTGACTTTTGGGCTTGTTGCCACACTATGGCTTTAAGGCCAGATAGAGGAATTTTCGTCCCGAACGTGTGGGGGGCAACTTCCGTTTCTGGCAAGCTGTAAACCCACCCACAACTTCCACCCTAGATCACAATCCAGATCCAGGGAGGTTAAAGCAAGAGCGATTACCCCCCAAGACTGATCGCTGGATCTCCCCACGATTTGTAGGCTGGGAGCCGGAAATGCCTCTGAAAACTACAAAATGGCGTGTCTCCTCAGCGGCTTCTAGCCCCCAGGGGAGGGAGCTGACGCATTCCCCAAATACAGGTCCCAAAGTCCATAGGACACTAACCTCTTACTTTGTCCTAGGCATGTCTATGTTGATAATTCTAGAGTCGCCACAGCTCCTGGTGTTCTGGGGTTCCTCCAGCCGGCTGCTGGCCCTGCCGCCCTGGGGCTAAAACCTGGGCTCAGGTGGACCTGGGCTCGGCTCGGCTCGGCTCCTGTGCTCTGCGCACTGCCGGCTCCCAGACCACTGCGCTGGTCCTTCCTGCAGGGCTGCTGGGCTGTCCTCAGCGGGAGGTTAGCTTCTCTGTGTCGTTCTGTGGGTGCTGGAGCTCCAGAAGTTGTTCACAGTCCTCTTTTACAATAGGGAATTCGGCAGAGAGGCTTGGAAGAGCTGTTTCTACTTCGCCATCTTGGCTCCGCCCCCCCCCCCGTCCCTCTTCGATAGTGGGTACTTCCAACCTCCCCTCCCCCCAAGGATGCTCTCCCATCCATCATCCCTCCTCTCATCCTCCTTCCCCCTATTCTGCTGCAGGTTGAGATATCCCATTTAGTATGTATGTCATTCTCTCCCTGAACCAAATTCAATGAGAATGTGGTTTTGCCTTTTTTGCCTTCCTATTCTCCCCCTCCCTTGAAACCACTTCCCCTTGCTTCTTCTACATGAGATAGTTTACCCTACCCTGTCTCTCCCCATCTCCTCTTGCCACTTTCCTCTCCCACCTCATAATTTCATCCCTTGAATATTCTCCCTTCCCAACAAATTCAACCTATGCCCTCTATCCATATATAACTGTAACCATATACACACACATTCACATATGTATTCATATGATCACACACCCTTCTTCCATTATTTTCATAGTGAGAAAGATATCATCAGTCACAGTTATTGCTTTTCCATATAGGAATGTAAATAGTTCAACTTTGATAAGTTCCTTTTGATTTCTTTTCCCTGATTACCTTCTCAGGCATCTCTTGCTTCTTGTGTCTGGATGTCAAATTTTCTATTCAACTCTGGTTTTTTCCTCAAGAATGCTTGAAAGTCCTCTATTCCACTGAATGACCATATTTTCCCCTGAAACAAAATACTCAGTTTTGCTGGGTAGGTGACCCTTGGGTTCATTCCCAGATCTTTTGCCCTCTGGA